>BQNB010025961.1:0-53059 GCA_026074375.1 Tanacetum coccineum
AACCCGGACATCATTTTAAAGGCAAGTATTCCGTCAAAAATGGAACTTGACCTCTCAACGGGAATTTATTCTCGGGAATGGTCTACTTTATACTTTGCATCATAACCCGTGCTTCCTATATTTCCATAAGTGTACGCGTTAGTGAACTTATGTGTTAAAATAATAGAAATCTTATTTTTGTGTTTGTTGTTTTTCAAAAATATAACATTGCTTCATCAGAAAATGCTTTTTCAATGACATTCGACTTCTCAAACAACGACTACAACTCTTTAAATAGAAAACGGGTCAGTGTTTGAGGGGGAGCAAATGTCAAATATCTTCTTCATAATAAAATGTGCTTAAAGGGAAAAGTTTTTTAACAGTCACGGAATAACATTCTTTAAGGAAAGTTCATCATGTGTAGCTTATGTGTGCCTTATGTGTTACTTGTTTAAGCCTTTAGGGAATATTTTGCAAAATTAAGTCTATAGGTATGATAGTTTAAACATTAGGGACTAATTGTGCTATTTGTTTAACTTGTAAATGCCTTATAAAACTTCTCTATGCAAAATTAAAAGGGTATTAAAACTTGAGGGGCCAAATGTGTTAAAAACAAAATTGTTTTCTAATACCACCCACCCAACCCGTCACTATTCACACACACAACACACACTTAAGAAAAACTTTTCCTCCCTCTCACTTGTTCGATCGCCAAGAACCATACCATCATTTCGAGTTGTTTTCAAGCATAAGGTATAATTAAAATCTTGTTCTACTCCTCCTAAACAACTCATAACTCGAAGTAATTAAGATTTCATTCAGATTTGAGCTCGAAAACCCTAATTCTCAAATTAGGGTTCATCAAATTCAAAGATGTATATATCTTCAAATTAACCAAGGGGTTATGATCGCGTTGGAGTGTAGAAGATATGTCTTATATAGTTTTTTGTATCATTAACTTTTGAATTAGTTATACTTATTTATTTGCTCAAAAATTTAGGGGTTTTCCACATAATGTAGAATGTTTATGGGTTTTCTTTTAGGGAGTTGCATTTCCTCTTATTGAATATGGTTGGCTATTAATTTCTCACCATTTTTTGTAGTTCGTTGTGTGATTATGCTAAAGTTGTTATAAATGGTTCGTTTTTGATCATACTTGACGTGTTGTGGCTTAATTGTTGTTATCTTAGTATCTTTATGATAGTTTTAACTCATTATATGCTAAAGAAACATATGTGAGTGTCTACAAAGACTTGTTTGTCAAATGACAAAAATGAACCGAACAACCCACTTACGTTGGAACCGAACAACTATAAGACAGTAGGAACCGAACAACTGTTTTAACAGTAGGAACCGAACAACTGTCTTGACAGTAGAAACCGAACAACTTTGTTTATTAGGAACCGAACTACTCAGCTTACTTGAAGGAACCGAACAACTTTGTTTAAGAGGAACCGAACTACTCAGTTTACTAGAAGGAACCGAACAACCTAGTTGTTAAAAGGAACCGAACAACCATAGATAATAGGAACCGAACAACTTGCTTCATGAACGAACCGAACAACTTGGAGATTAGTAGGAACCGAACAACTAAGGGTTAGCAGGAACCGAATAACTATCATATAAGGAACCGAACAACTTATTGTAGTAGGAACCGAATAACTAAGAGCTAGTAGGAACCGAACAAATAAGTTAATTAAGGAACCAAACAACAAGTTTAAAAGACCCAAAACACTTAAGATCAAATTTTCATTTTAAAAGGCGATTTAAAATCTTAATTAGGGAGATAATTAAAATTGGTTAATTATTCACTCTAAACAAGTTAAGTTAGCTTAAGTTGTCATTTTTAAATGAATAGATCTTAATAAGTGCAAAAAGTCTTAAAGTTCCTAATGCATCGTTCACATCCTGAATCAACTTCACATGCTCACTAAATAGGTCTCTATAGTACATTGTATAACATTGATTGTACATAAACTGTATTGATCCTATCTTAGCAGAATCATGAACACTACAAAAGAACAACAAAAGGAGTTGGATGATGCTCTTGTCGCACCTGAAAACCGCCTCAAGATAGGGTAAAGCAATCTCCGACTGAGCTCAAATCTCAAATCCAAGGAACCTACTCTTTAAGTGGTGCTTGATGCTCTCAAACTCACTCCATTCTACAATTCATTTGAGATCTCTGCTGATGTTCCTGAGATATACATGCAAGAATTCTGGGTCACTGTCACCAGACATCACTCATTACTTCTTTTCAAGCTGGATGGCAAAAGTCACACAGTTAATGTTGACAACTTCAGAGATATGCTCAAAATATGCCCCAAACTCCCTGGTCAGAAATTTAAAGAACCTCCACTTGAAGAGGATATTCTATCTTTTATCAGAGATCTTGGACACACCGGTGAAATCAAGTTTTTATCTGATGTCAATGTCAACCACATGTATTAACCTTAGAGATCATTTGCTGCCATAATCAACAAGTGTCTAAGTGGAAAGACTACTGCTCTAGAAAGTCTTCGCCTCTCACGTGCTCAAATTCTTTGGGGCATGTATCACAACAAGCAGGTTGACTATGTCTATCTACTGTGGGAAGACTTGGTATTTCAAGTGGAGAACAAGAATTCTAAAAAGAACAATGACATGTATTATCCACGTTTCACCAAAGTCATTGTCGACTACTTCATGGCAAAGGATCAAGCAATTCCAAGGAGAAACAAGATGTTTTGGCATTATGCCAGGGATGACTTCATGTTCACCACCATAAGAGTCATTTCAAAACATAAGGACACACAAGAATACGGTGCTATTCTCCCTCAGCACTTGACCAATCAAGCCATGTTGGAGTCCGAAGCTTTCAAGACTTACCGTGCTTATGCTACTGGTGAAAAGGCTCCCAAGTCAAAAGCTACAAAGAAAAAGACTGACTCTGAATCATCTCCAAAGACAAAGCCTTCTCAAGCTTCCAAAGGTAAAAGAATCAAGACTTCAGCTAAAGGAGATAAGCCTGCTACAACAAAGTCAAAAGGTTTAACAGTACTATCTGAAGTTGCATTATCAGAAGCAGAACAAATGAAGTTGGCAACTAAGAGAAGCTTGAAAGAATTCCATATCTCTCACGCAAGTGGCTCAGGTGATGGAGTTGACATTCTGTCAAAGGTTCCTGATGAGCAACAACAAACCGGATCTGGTACAAATGAAGGAGCTGGTGACAAACCAGAGGTTCCCGATGTACCCGAATACAGATCAGAGAGTGAAGAAGAATCCTGGACTTTCAGTCAAGGAGAGGATGAGGAAGAAGATGAGGAGCATGACAGTGATGATGACAATGATGATAATGATGATGAAGACGATGATCAAGAGAATGACAGCCAAAGAACTGAATCAGATGATGAAGGAGATGATTTTGTTCACCCAAACTTGTCAACATACATAGCAGATGATCAAGAAAAAGAAAAAGAAGAAGAAAAAGCAAATGATGATGATGATGAGACGTGACCTCTGTTCAGTAAAAGATTTCAACACCACCTGATTAGAAGCTCACAGGTAGGTAAGATGAAAAACAACAGATTATGATACTATGGGAGAGAAGAACAAGGACGATGAAGAAAACTGGGAAATCTGTAACGAGACTTAAATGCAACCTGAGTTAGAAGTATGCCGAAATGACAGATGCTCAAACCAATCCAGAAATGAAGAAGACATCAAGTAACCCTAACCTAACTGCAACTCTCCAGTAGTTGCAAGTACAAAGCTCCTCATGCTATCATCTGACTTGTGGCTAAGATCATTAATCCCACTCTCTGGGATAAACAGCGTAACATCGACTCATATTTCAATCAAAAGCAAGCAGTTTTTCATTACAAGCATCCTCTGCACTATTATAAACAACCCGAAATTTTTCAGACAAATATAAATCATATCTCTGTGAAAATAATCAACTTTTCCAAGGAAATTTTTGCTTTAATCTCTTAATATGCAATGTAACTTGCATATCTAAAGTTAACAAGCTCACACAACCTACCTATGGCAATCCTATCTACATATATGTCAAGCAAACATCATAACATATCAAGTCAATATCTTAATATCATTATTACAAAGTACATTACTTATATAATGTACCATTTGCAACGTTATATCAAAACAGGCTTTAAACCGTTATCGTATACCTCTAAAACCCTAATTTCATGAGAAGTTAATATCTCAAGTGAATGCACAAGATACTAAATCATATGTACAAGTAATATAACATCTCATTTAAAATATAAACTCCCTCCAAGTCAAGGTACAAGTCTTTAAAAGCACAATGTACAAGTCATTAAACATGACATCCAAAATAGCCGTTTCACCTCTGTTTTCCTAAAGAATCTTGTACAATCTATCAAGTACAAGTTACAAGCAAGTCATATACTTCATTTACAATCCATATTCATTCTCATTTCATGAAATTACAAGAAATCCAAGTTAGAAACCCTAACCCGAGCTAAATAGTAAACCGTGACCCGTTTCTTGATTTTTATCCATTTTAAACCTCAATCACCACTCAAATAAGTTGTAATTATTCAAATTACAACATTACAAATCACATTCCATCATCTTTTCATCATTATAACAACAATGTACACGAATTAAATCCAAGAAACCCTATTCGAACCCTAAATTAAACTTTTGATCCGTTTACTCATTTTCGCCCATTTTAAACCCAAACCACCAATCAAATCTTATTATTAACTCTTAATACAAGTCTTGCAATCCATAATCTATCATAATAACACAAGTGTACTCGAATTGGAAGCTTAAAAACCCTAAATGAGCCTTATGGACCCGTGTACACCTTTTCTTGTATTTTCGACCCATTTCATCGTTTTATCACCGTATGTTTATAAAAAACACGCTCACCCACTAATCAATATGATGGGTTAAACTCATATATATACACTATCAGAATGATTAATCATCATTATTACGCATAAAAGGAATAAACGAAAATGAGGCTAATAGAGCAACACCCTAACTTCGTGCTCTAATTTTGAACCGCAGACCTTTCTTGCTTATTTTGACCCATTTTTAAATGAAACCAAGCAACCACACATTTCAAGCAGCTCCATCATCATTTCCAAGCAGCTTACAAGGTCCTTTATCTCATTTCTTGGCTACAAATCAAGCACATCACTCCCTTGTTGCCCAAGTTCAGCCGCGGCTGAATCACACCCACATCACCCCTTTACAACCTTGCCAACACATCCATAGCTCTACATACTCATCTCCTAGACTCTCCAGCTCAGCCACATCAGGGAATAGCCACCTCATTGCTTAAACTTGGCCTCTAAGTTGATTTTGAGCTATAAATAGGCTCGCACCCCTTCATTCTCAATCACACCATCACATTTCTTTCTATCTTCATCCATGGAAGCTAACTTCTGATCAAGAGAGTCCCAAGAGTCCCAAGAAGCAATAATCAAGAGAAAGATTGAAGCCTTGAAGCCCCAAAGAAGAAAAACTAGGCGTACGAGTGCATTTCGACCCATTTTGACCCGTTCTTGATCAATAAAGCTCAAACCCAGGTTCTAAAGGTTCCACTTCTGCTCCTATACCCTTATGATGTTCTTATAATCATATATACTCCATTGTTAAAAGCTTGAAGCTTAAAATCTATTCGTTTTCCATTTTGATCCAAAACCGTACACCCGAAACCCTAATTTTGTGTTTTTCATTAATCTAAAAGTTATAATGGCTAAATGTTGTTATAATCTATCCTAACATGCTTAATTAATGTTAATATAACCACTTTATTGATTATTGAAAGAATTTGAAATAAAAACCTACGCGTTTTCATTTTAAAACCCTAAAACGACCCGTTTTGATTTCTAGCTTAACGAATCGTTATTTTAAACTTTTGTTACATTAAATCTTCATATTTTAGCTTATATAATAAAGCTATATCCTTAAAATATGCCATTAGAAACTTAAAATATAGCATTGCTTGACATTATGGACTTGTTTGCAAAAGTATTCCATACAAGGGTATATATCCGGTAAACTTTCCTGAATTACAACTAGAAACTGATATGTCTTTTATCAATAAAAACTACAGGACGGTCTATATATGTCACTTTCCAAAAGTGCAAGTTATTCGTACATCTTTTAAACTAGAAAGACCAAACTTGTAAAAAGTGGCATAACTCATAAGGGTAATATTTTGCCATTTTTTCAATTCTTAAGGGGTCAAATGTCACATTTTGAAGAAAAAAAGTGTAAAAATGTGTTCAAAACCGCTTATAAGACATAACTTTAAATAACGCGTGTCGTTGCTTATCATTTCCGAGTTATTGAGGCAAACACTATAAAAAACGAATTATGTTATAAACTATTATATATTCATACATCCATAGATGCTTTTAAAATCTGTCCAGAATCTATATCGTACCACAATACTAAGGGAGCTTCATACTAAGGGTTTTATTCTTCGTTTATGTCTTATT
The DNA here is from genome assembly GCA_026074375.1 of Tanacetum coccineum. Classification (NCBI taxonomy): domain Eukaryota; kingdom Viridiplantae; phylum Streptophyta; class Magnoliopsida; order Asterales; family Asteraceae; genus Tanacetum; species Tanacetum coccineum. The sequence goes on from BQNB010025961.1 coordinate 6,465, forward strand.
GAGTTGTTAGGTTTACATTAAAGTACCACTACTCCATCAAACGTTTAACTGAATGACCTCTGAATTAGGAGTGGCCCAGAACGTGATACAATAAGTCCAACTTCCCAATTAAAAACCATAAATATAAACTAATTAAAACAAGTTCTAGAGTACAATCTTCCTAAGATCTTGACATATTAATCCCAGTCTGTGCAACGAAGAGCTTACTTCCTCATTTCAATATACCTTTTTGCTAATACACTCAGATTTCCCTGTAACGTATAATGGTGAGTTCATAGCTATGCTATTACTTATTTTCAATGTTTCTATTAAACCACGGGGGATACAATTCTTGTTACATAAACTCTATTTACAAACTCGTTTATCTTATAACAAATGTGATTACTTTTCAAACCACTTAGTGAGTAATGCATAACCTGCCAGCCATTTACATTATTTACATGTTTATAAAACCGCTAGGGGATACATGCTTGTTACAACTCTTTTACATACTTGTTATCGTTATAACCATGTGAGTTACTTTTCAAAGCGACTTTAGTAGAGGTCCATAGCTCTCTTTACTTATTTACATGTTTTATAAACCCGCGAGGGGGAATACATAGCTTGTACAAACTCATTACATACATTCGTTATCTTATAACTAAAGTGATTTACTTTTCCAAGACATGTGAAGTTCATAACCTCGCACTGTTACTTATTTACATGTCTTTATAAACCAGCGCGATGGTGGATAGCATGCATGTCACAAACTCTTTACATACTCGTTTTTCTTATAACAATGTATTACTTTCAAGACTTTAGTGAGTTCATAGCCTCGCCTTTACATAATTAAATGTTTATAAAAGCCCTGCAGGGGATACATGCTTGTTACAAACTCTTTTTACATACTTACTGTTTATTATCACAATGTGATTAACATGGTCAAAGACATAGTGATTTCATAGCCTGCACTTTTAATCTCTTTAATTTATTAATAACCTGAGGGTGATACATGCATATAATAAATTGTATAATATAGTGTATTACCAGATATAATGTTATGCCTAATATAACCAGTTACAATAATGCATAAAATCTACTTTTATGCAAAGCAGTCCTTTCATTATCATGGACCATTACAATCACCTTGCGCGTGATATAGCGAATAATGGATAGATCTATTCCGGGATTGACGAATCCTGTTTGGTTAGCCGATAGTGTAACCAAACACACTTATTTGAATTTCATTAGTATATGGCATTATATAACACCCTGGGGTGTTAGGGGCATTGATGACGTCAATAGAAATTTCACAAGGTATTTTTCTAGGTTTTACCGTTTTGCTTTTAAATCGTAATAGTTCTATGTTAAATAACGTAAGTTAAAATACTTATCTTTACGTAAAGTTCTGGACACACCAAAAATAACCATTAAAGGTTTTCGTCAAGCAAGCAATATATTATTTTTATGAAAGTAAGAAATTAACTTTATATTTATTTATTGGTTTGCGTAAACGTTGACTGTTTCGCAATTTAAATACACTTAAGCATACCACGGTAAATCAATTATACACATTTTTAAAACCTAGATATTTATTAGATATTTTATTAATATTATCCTAAAATATCATTTAGATCTAATTCCTTAACCATTACCAATTAGACTTAACTAGAGTTTCCTTAACCCAAGTTAACCTCCTATATAAACCCCTAATTCTACACAAAACATAACTTTAACTTTCTTTAACAAATATCCATCACCAATATCTCTCCCCTCCTCCCTCTCTTGGCACGAAACACACCAAACACAACCAAATCCATATCAATTTTATATAACACCTTACATTACATACCTACATCACATCTAAAGATGTCCTAGAAGATTGTGAAGGCTTGTTAATCCTTAGCTTACAGAGTGTAAGTCAGAGAAAATGCAAAATTTAGGGTAGGAAATCAAGAATCTGCAAGCTAGGATTACAATCTAAACAAGGGTTTAGATTGTGTTGGATCATATTTCATCACATCTAAGTTATCTACAAACCCCTTTATTTCATTACATTCCATCATTTTATTGCATAATATATGTCTATGAGTGAGTTAATCACATCTAGGAACTTATTTACATTATTACATTTAACGATATAAGATTCATTGATCTAATCTAACGGATTCAATCGATCACCGAAGCGACACCTAGAGAGTATAAGACATAAGATTTAAGGGTTCTAATGGTCTCTTTGTAACAAGTGGTAAAGCTAAAAAGTTCTAACACAAGCTGTGAAAAACACTTTTTGAGAAATTTAACACTTAGAGGGGCTGTTTGTCATTCACGAGAAAATTACATATGACTATTTATACTTATTACATCTATAAAATCAACTACATTCTATAAGGATCGAGGGGTTATTAAAAGAAACTACTCATCTAAAACCTTGATAGAACAAATTAAACAAAAAAAAAAAATAAAATAAAAAGTATATTTAAAAAAGTTAATAAAATTAAATCGAAGAAGATACGTTATTTACAATTACATAGTTAATAATAGTTATAAACTATTTTTATAAAAGTTACTATTCATGGCAGAAACTTATACTTTGTAAAACATAAATAATATGATAAAACTTTTAATTTCGAGATCGTGCTCGAAAGAATCGCTAAAACAAGGAGCTATAAACGTATAGATACGATGTTACGAGTTTTTACGCTCTACTTAAAACGCACGGAGTTTTATAATAGCTGTGATGACAGTAACAATCACCATTCCATGCATCAGAATGCATGAAAACTACCTAAAAATGTGATTTTATGATCACTCGTCTTACTACGAAAGCGTGGGCATAAGAAACGCGAGAAACGGACTAAAAACGACGAAGTTCTATGTAGACTTTATGCTAAAAAGCTAAATAAAAAAACGTTCTATACCGTATATAAATCTGCATTTCGCGATAAAACGATTAGATGGTGGATATATCTGATATAGATATATAAGTGTGTTTTAATTATTATCAAAGTCTCTATAATTACTATGAATTTTCATAATGAGCCACTTCGGATTGGCGTAATTGACAGTTGTTGGATCTTTAACGATTTAAAGTCTCCTAGCTTCTCGTCTCACCATGTCATGACACTTAATTATGATAGCTCCAACAACGAAGTATGATGATAACTAAAATAGGATTCAATATATGGGAGGTTGTTAGACAACGTACTCGAGTACTCATACGACCTATATTGGATTAGGTTGCATCGTTAAACGATTACGGAGTCGCAGTGTGCGTGATATACTTGATATTAGCTCACTCTACTCGAGTTGCGTACATAACCCCCGACGTTTTACATGATTTCGTTTTATAAAAGTTTAGGGTGAGAACTGCTTGGTTTCAAATGCATATTACATGGATTTGTGGGGGGGTGTTTTTGGGTTTGTGTTGTCTTTTTTGATTACAATATTGATTTATGCACTTCTTTACGTTGTCATGCGATAGATACAATACTTGGTTTACTTTTGGCCGTAAACACATACTTGACTTTTACATCGAATAATTTAAGGAATTAGCTAGGTTGCATGAACTGTAAATCATTAAGAAGGGTGAGCGCTAAATGGTATAAAATAGATCTATTTGAGAGATACAACCCCTGTTACGGGTGATTAGCTCCTCACTAGATTCGAAGATTGAACTAACGAACGTTTTACAATGTCGGATCATAATGGATTGTGGCCTACATGACACAACTATATACTATAGAACATTTTAAACCGTGCATGAAATAAAGTGGCATACTTACAAGTCTACGTCGTAGTTTCCATGAACTTAGAGTAATCGTAATCATTTCTCTTACATACTTGAAACTAATTGGGATATTGTGCTCATTATAATATCTACTTCTAACAATTGGATATCTCTGTATTTCATTACCATAAGCTACTTAAACTAATTGGATATTAGTGCTCATTAAATATATACTTGAAAACATTTATTTGGATATTGTGTTCATTATAATATCTACTTGAAACATTTGATATCGTGTTCATTACAATATATACTTGAAACATGTTGGATCATATTATATATATATATTTGGGATTTACATTCATACATACAAAAACACTATGAACTCACCAACTTTATGTGACTACCTTTAAGCATGTTTTTCTCAGTGAAATAATCTCAGTATGACATACTTGAATTATGCATTGGAGTCCAAATTTACAAGATTTCTTTTCAAAAACTCAGATAAGGTCGTTCTCCTATCTTCTGACTTTGCAATGGATCATAAAGTAACGCTCCCGAAATACTCTTTCCGTTGGACCCAATTTTTGGGGGTGTTACTGATTTGTATCAGAGCCAAGGTTATAGAGAACTAGGGTATTGCAATTTTACCTAAACTATAACCACTTTTCAACGAATCACACTTTCAAAGATTTTTACGAGACTATACTATACACTTTTGTGTATGCAATAGTTGTCATACAGAAGCTTCCATGTATATAATATACATGTCCGTAAACAGGAAAACATCAAACACTAAACCCTGTTGAAGGTAATGGTGGAGTAGCACCATATCCTCAAGACCATGCATAATGTGCATGCAATATGGATACTATGTGGAGTAGATGAACATAAAAATTCGAGTATTATTCACGCGAGTAAATTTATTAAGTAGGTCAGAGATGTGTACCAAGTTTTATGAACTGCAATCTCAAGACAGTTCTTGTTTGATGAGATAACGAGATGGCAGCCATAGACAAGATTGTTACAGCAACTCGAGTTACTTGATAAAATACCCTCATCTATCATGGTTAGGACTCGTGAGCTTTATGTGAAACAATACGTGTGTATATAGTGTAGAGAAGACCACAAAATCGAATATTTTCTGTTATGTTCATAACCTCTCCTTACCTTGCTTACTAATGCGGACTTGACTTAGGAATAATAAATATATTAATATTCTATATATATATTTAAATAATATATATATATATATAAATATAATTCTTAGATATATATATATATTATATATAAACATACCCTATCTTTGCATACACTCTACAATATTTATATATATTATTTATATCAATACTGGAACATTTCTTTAGTCAAGGTCGGTATTACTAAGAGCTTGTAGGCCCTACATACATTACAGCTATCGAATATGATATTTTTACCATAGCGACCCATTTATTATGCATGAAGCGCATATTCATATGACCAATAAACATCACTTCACAACACTCTATTCGACATTGACTTTTGGGAAAAAACAAACATTACAATTTTTTGGGATTGAAGGAATGAGCACAAATGAGAGCCATCCAAGGGCAACACAGGTACAGAAACTCTTACTCTAAACACACCACTGTCACACAATGCCTCAACATCAGAGCAATGATTGACTAAGGTGTTACTACTAGCTGCCTGGTAACATGAGATTGGCAAAACAGAATCGCGACGACAGCATACTTCAGGAACGGTGTCAGAAGGAATGAACGACTCTGCTCGTAGAATGCACGCTAACCCGATTCACTGAAGTGCAAACCCCTTTAAATTTAAGGGCACTGAAGTGAGTTGTCAAGACTCACTCAGTGGGTTCGAAATATGGAGTCCGTCTTTATATAAGCAACTGGCATAGTAGCATGCCCGATCAAATTTGCGACTTTACCTGCAAGCAAACGCCTGACTTGGGGAACTCCTCACGGTAAGACTACTACTCATCCCAAAAGTTGCCTGCCCATGCAATGACCATGGAAAACGTTGAAGAAGATGATGGACAACAGTAACTTCTATGCCGTGGTGAAATTAAGAATATTGAGTTTGAAAATGTAGAATCCTGAAGTGAAGGTACCAGATTGGTAACTAAAAACCAACGTTCCAAGAATTGGCACCATATGTGCGATCGGAATATTCCAAAGAGTCGACAAGGTTGAGAAATATGTCTGCTTGCCCGACAATGATCCATGCAGTGAGATGCGCAAATAAGCAAAGACTATGCCATAAGACCATTTAGAGTTCGCCGACCTTGAACTAAAAAAATGGATCAGAAAATCAGCAACTCTGTTGAAAGACAAAGCTGAGAACAAGATGAAACTTGATAACATACAACCAACTCAACAACAACTTTCCAATAGGCAAGAATGTAGGACTCAAACGCTACCTTGCGGACGGGTGAAAGGAAGGAGTATGCTTGGACTCTCATTGTGCAACAAGTGCACAAGTTTCATCACCATTGAGCCCGTGCACTGTAACATGTGCAAACTGCAAGAGGGTCCGGAAGCTCATGAACTGACGCAGAAGACTGTTGGAGTTCTGCTCTAATGAAGAACACTCAGATAACCCACACGTTGCGTATGAAAATGTGGGAATCAAGGGCATTAACAGGATGATTGCCCGAATTGAAGAATCGAAACCATGGAAACCAACTGAAGGTACCACAAGGCACGTGGAATGGTATATGCCATAGAAGGTGGAGACACCGATCCAAGACTTAACAACATTGAACTAAATTGAAGCTTAAAAGAAAAAGTGTCTCGCTTTGCCTAATAAATCCCTAAGTTGGAACTATCTTAGACTTTATTTCCCTAGGAGTTCTCGTTGTATTTCTCTTAAACATCCGTTGTACGATACGATTTTCAAATTATGCTATCGAAACATTATCGGAATTTCAGGCCAATCTACTCCAATTCTCTAAAATTATTCATGTAAGTCATATAAATCTAAAAGTCAAAAACGCTATTTTGGACACAAATGAGCAATGCATCGGTAGTCCTTAATTATACCTAATTGTGATCACCTCATGTCTAATTCAGGAAAGGACCAATGCCGTGCCAGAGAGTAGTCCACCTTAAAACTTCTTGTCAAGAAAACAAATTTTTTAATTATATCAAGTTCTGTGTACGTATTCATGAAGTGCGATTACTTCCGTAAATCGAATTAGTAACCATAACTAAGTAAACCGTTACACCATCTTACTATAAAGGTCCGACGTCATCTATTAAAGCCAAAATCGCTAAGCAGAATCTGAGACACATCACTAGTCCACCTAGGACAATCCCCTACAATCTTGCTCCACCAGAAGAAGTTACGCCGACCGTGAGGACGGAAGCCAATAAGAATTTCAAGTTAACAATCTACTGGTATTGCTTAAAGGTATCGCCGTAGAACAGCGGAGAGGTACGCTGTGGGCAAACGATGGAAATTATACCTAGATAAGTTGACCTTTCAAGTGTTGGAACAAAAGTTGAAATCCGTTGTTTACAAGCTTAAAGCTTCATGCAAGAGCTTAGTAGGGTTCATAATACGATTTCACACACATCCAACTTGAGAAAAGTGCTATGGCCGACGAACCCTTTAGCTGTATCCGTTAGGTGGACTTCAACTTGATCACAAGCTTAGTTTGGCGCACGAGAAACCGGGTGGAGGACAATAGAATCAAGAAGTCAAACCGGTGAGGCAAAGCGTAACCCAATTGATCAAGAGTCATGGAACTCTAGGCAATGGTCCCCTTCCCTCTATACGTGAACGGAAAAGACCAATAAGGAGAAGAAACATTCACAACCTTTCACATAGACTAAAACCGTCGTTAAGTGTCTTTATCATAAGCCCTTGAGGACAAGGCTTCATTTAACGCGGGAAGACTATAACAAAACACCCGTTTAAGGGTTCATTACCGACTCAAAAAATTCACAAGTTATTTTTAGGTTTTTTACGCGTTGGCTTTAAATCGTAATAGTTAAGTTAAATCGCGTACAAAGTTCTAAAAAAATAGATCAGGTTAGCGTAATCGACACCAAACGGAATTAAACAGTTTTCGAGTCAGCAAGCAAATATAATTATTTTTATCGTAAGTAATAATTAACATTTTGTATTTTATTTTATTGGTTGCGTAAGAACGTTATACGTTATCGCAAATTAAATACGTTTAAGCTACCCGAAAAACAATATACACATTTTTAAAACCTAGAACACACTTACATTAGACGATATTTAGTTTTCTAACAAATATCTTTTCGATATTTCCTAACCTGACCCGCAGTTTAGACTTAACTAGAGTTTCTTAACTCTAGTTACGCCTATATATAAACTACACAGACTACAAAATCATAATTTACATTTCTTTACAAATTACATCACCAATATCTCCCACCTCGCTCCTCTCTTGGCTACGAAACACCACTCACCAACATCAAACCAAATCCATATCAAATTATTAATCTAACACATTTAACACACCTAACTACATCATATAACTAAGATGTCCTAACAGAAGAATTGAAGGGCTTCGTTAATCTTTAACAAGTGTTAAACGCTAGAAATGCAAGTTAGGTTTATGGAATCAAGTATCTTGCAAGCTGGGTTTACAATCTAAACAGGTTTTAGATTGTGTTAGGGTATCATATTTCATCACTCTTACAAGGATTATTAAACCCTTTATGTCTTTACATCTATCATTTTAATGCATATATATGTCTATGCAGTAATCACTCATCTAGGAACATTATTTACTTGTAAATTTTATAATTCTTGGATAATCTTCGGACTTAACAACTACTAAGGACCCTAAGTGAGTATGAAGACAAATAAGATATTAAGGTTCTAATGGAATTTGTAACTCTCAAGTGGTAAAGCTAAACAAGTTCTAAAAACAAGTTTTAAACACTTTTTAGAAATTATCTTAGGCGACGGTTTAATTCGAAATATTAACAATGTATTATCTTACGTTTTATCAAATACTAACAGTACAAGGATCGAGGGTCATAAAGAACTCGAAAACACCATTAAATAACGAAGAAATACGCTATTTACAATTCTTTAAGATAGTTAATACTGTGTTATAAAAGTTTTAATTTTCTATTTTATAAAAAAGCATACCATCAATAGCAGAAACTATATACTTTGTAAATATAAATAATATGATAAAACTTTTAATTCGATATCAGTGCTCGAAAGAATTCGCTAAAAACGGAGCTAATAAACGAATAAGATACGATGCTTTTAACGAGTTTAAACGGCTAGTTCTAAAACGTAAAAAAAACGAGTTTATAGCTAGTGATGAACAGTAAAATACACTATATCACATCAGAATCATGAAAACCTAAAATGTGATTTTTAATGATCACGTCGTCTTACGACGAAAGCGTGTGGCCATAAGAAACTGCGAGAACGGACGTAAAAACAAACTGAAGTTATGTCGATTTTCTTGCTAGAAAGGCCTATTAATAACATTTTTATCCTAATAAACTATGTATTTCGCTAAAAAACAGAATAGATGGTGATATAGGCTAATATAGATATATAATTATTAGTTACCAAAGTCTATATTACTAGGAATTTCATAAGAGGCATCTCGGATGCGTATTGACGAGTTTTGATGAATTTCTAACATTTAAAGTACACTCAGCTCTCGTACGTCCATGTCATAGACTCTTAATTATATAGCCCGAACGATAGTATGAATGATTACTAAATAGGATTAAGTACGATGTAACAACTATAAGATTACATTCAATGTTATTGATTAAAGTACTCGGTACTTATACGACCTATGATAATTTAGGTTGCATTCGATCTTTTACGTGACGCTTTATCTGCGATATTTGGATTATCAAAACTCAAGGTGAGTTCATAGCCCCACGTTTTACATGATTTGTTTTATAAGTTTTGGGGTGAGAACATGCTTGTTTACAAATGCATTTATATGGTTGATAACAAATTGATTTATATACTCTTTTATATATCTCGTGATGAGATACAATACTTGGTTTACTTTTTGGACGTAAACACATACTTGACTTTTACTCGAATAATTACGGATTAGCTTAGGTTTCATGAACTGTAAATCACTTGGAGGGTGAGCGCGAATGTTATAAAATAGATCTATTGGGGATTGACAACCCCCGTTCGGGTGATTAGCTCTCACTAGTTCGAGATCGAACTAACGAACGTTATATCATGTCGGATTACGACTGGATTGGTGTCTACAGGGCCAACACTGGATACTAATGAATTTTTACCGTGCCTTGAATAAAGTGGCATACTTATAAGTCTACGTCGCAGTTCCATGAACTTAGAATAATCGTAATCATTTCTCTTACATACTCGGAACTAATTGGGATATTATGCTCATTATAATATCTACTTGAAACATAATTGGGATATTATGCTCATTATAATATCTACTTGAAACATTTTGGGATTTACATTCATACTTACAAAATATACTTGAAACATTTTGGGATTTTATATAAGAAAACCTATTATATGTGGTTTATGAAGTTGCAAGTTTGTATGAGCGAAATTTGTAACCGGTAAACTATATATATAGTTTTGGATTTACAGTTATTCTTACGAAAACCTCATGAACTCACCACTTTATGTTGACCCATTTTATGCATGTCTTTTTCAGGTGAACTTAGCTGCTATGGCCTATTTGAGGAAACTTGGAGTCCAAAATTTTAGAATACTTTTCAAATTCAGACGACCGCACTTAGAGGTCGTTCTCTTTCTGACTGGCATTTGGTTATTGATAGTAACGCTCCCGGAAAACATATTCCGCTTTATTCGACCATTTTTGGGGGTGTTACAAACCAAGCAGAGGCTGAAAGATCTTGATCTCAAGTTTTAAGAGCCTTGTCCTTTCATCATGGTCTCAGGTAGCTTTAACTTGAAATACAAAGGTGGACTTGCACGTCTTACTTTTGATGTTTATGTACTACAAAGTTAAAGACTCTTGAGATAGATATAAATGATCTCTACTTTTTCCTCAAGCCATCTGCGACCAAGCCAGTTGCATTTGTTTAGTACCACAGTGGCTAGCAAAAAAGTGTCTTATGCAGATTGTATTTGTAATTCAAATAGGGGAGATTGTTGGGAATTACAGAATTGATAATTAACAAAACCCACAAGCAGAAATGGAATGAAGGAAGAAGAAACACGAGGACCTAATATGTAATAGTTAGTTAGCTTTATTAGTAAGCTATGGTTTCTTGTAACTTCCTCTATTATATAAGAGGGTAGGCGTTAGGTTACGGGCATCCATATCATAGCAGACTTCTCCAATGAGAGTCTAGACGCTTAGAAGGTGTTTAGTAGTTAGCCTAGTTAGTTACTTTCATAATGTTTAATAAAGAAATAACCTTATTAGAAGTTGAATTGTCATTGTTCTTATTTTATATTCAGTTGTTGCTTAACCAATCATATGTATTCTACCCTAGTTGAGTCCCCGATTCCTGGATACAACAAATTCTTTCGTGTTCCTTTTTAGGTAAAGCATTATAAAGAACAATTTTAGCTTCATTATTTTTAGCAAGTTTCTTTTTAAGATCGTCATCTTGTTGTTCAAAAGGAACCATTTCTAAAACTTGGGTTTCTTTGTTTTTAGAACGGTGGAAATTACCATTCATGATCTAGTTCTAAATCTTTTGTTTTCTTTTTTTTTTTTTTTTTTTTACATAAGGTTTTTAATCTATTTTCTTCAATAAGATAAAAAGAATCTCTTTCAAAAAGAGGTGGTTTTGTATAGATTTCCCTTCTTAGATTTTATTCCGAATCATAGGATCGATTCAAGCTGTAATTGTTATGTATAGGGTGTATTTAGTCTATGTGTTATATGTATAAATGGTTAAGTATGGATGCATTTATGCATGTGTTGGATGCATAAAGTGTTATGTATTGGTACATTTATGCACATGTTGTATGCATAAAATGTCATGTGATTATATAATAACTATTATTATATATGTTTGAAATTAATTAGTATATGCAGATGAGGAATGTCGCCAAATAGTACATTTTTTATTTGGTTACGCTTTATATGCGAACTGTTTATTTTGGAGTATATAGTGTTCCATAAGAACACTAAAACATATTGAATAAGGGAATAGAAGTGATATGATATTAAGTAAGTGTTATATTATATTTTATAGGGACTATCATGTTTGTGAAGAAATACTCTCGATTATGAGGATGATGTACCGTTGTTGAGCCAACAAACGATGATGTTCCAGTTGTTCCCGAGCCTTTCTTAGGAGGATGAAGATAAGGACCCAGAAGAAGAAGATCCGCAAGAAGAAGAAGAAGACGATATGGAAGTCGACATCGAGGAAGATGAGAATGAGCCGGAGTTGACATATCCTTATAAAGAGGTGGATCCTCTTAACCCTCCTCCACCTGCTTCTGACTCAAAACCTGAGGATGTGTCCGAGGTTGAGAACACGGGTGAGCCCGAGGATGAGACTGTTCCTGCTAGTGTCTATGAGGTAGGTGAATCGTCTACTGCCACTATTCCTCGAGAGGATGGTAATAGTTTACTACCTGGCTTCATGAGACGGGACATTGACTCTCTTTTTGGTCGGTTGGCAAATTTTTCGAGACGACTGTGTGGTCGCGAGACGGCGCATGCATTGGTCGAGAAGAAAGGAAAAGCAAAGGATAAGTATTATGTTAAGTTAATCTTGGATTTGGGTAATGAAGTGTGATGTGTCGTCATGTGGTGTATTATTTTATTATCAAGATTTTACATTTATATTAAGCGATCTACCTAAAAGACAAACACTCTAACGAGCGTGTAACCCGGTCACGATGTTAGCTTCGCGGTAAGGTAGGGTATCGAACAATAAGACGTGGAACGTTAATCTAATATCTATCAGTATTGTTATTTCTTTAAATTAGTCTAATTAATGGTTAAACCTATGCTATACATATTTACTAAGGTAAATGGGGGGGTTTCAGTCTGAGAGACTAGCACAGGTTTATGGTTACAAAAACTAATTCAAAGCACAATAAACACAACCGAAAAATAAAGAAGATAGAAAGAGCGGGGTATAAAGCAAATATAGAAAAACTGTATTGAACCATGTTAATAAATTATATGTTGATTGGTTTAATTAGTGCAATGGTTGTTTATTTCGAGGCGGCATATCATTCATAGACTTAGGTGGGACTTCATCCTAAGACCTAGACGCGAACAAGCCTGTCATGATTAACGCATCCGCATAAAGCATCCTATAGTTCAATTATAATCTATCATATGGAATTAAGGTAGTGGTGATCATGTTAATCCCTTAGATTGGGTCTCTTACCCATTACTGCTTGATGTTGTCTTTATACCGAATAGATCACCACCAAAGAACTATACCAATTAATCAAGAACAATACTGGTTGAACAATTATCAGGTCACCTGTCGGTCCAACTAAGCTCATAATCAAAGGATACAGACATGGTGTCAATTGTGATCCTATTAGTCCAGGCATATAAGGCACAGCATGGAAAGCTATCCCGGCATCTAGATTACTGGTTAAGTCTCACTATACCTAGTTTAATGATAGGTCGCATGTACAAGCACGTAAACAAGCATAAGGCGTAAAACATAATTAAAACATCAAACGAATAAGTAAAACAAGCGAAAATGATAACCAATCAATTATAATAACTTTCATAACATGGCTAATACCCGAGGGTATTAGCCCACAATCATTGTCATAGTTACAAACGTGATCAAACAATTATAAATCAAATGATTGAGTAAGTAAAAATTACATGATGTATTCTATGAAATGATAGGCGATGCTTGACCTTAGCTGCTCTTCTAAACTTCAGAAATTTGATCTTGAGTGAGTAGTATACAGAGAATATAGTTTTGCATACTAAAAACTCTTAGTGGAGTTTTTTATTTATAGTTTCTGAAAATTGGCCGATATGCCGTATGGGGTGCCGGTAGGAATACGGCCGTACGGGGGGTTGGGATTTCCTTGGGTTCAGTGATAAGATCAAATCAATCATAATTAACTGCTGGCAATTTGCATTAACTTTGTATCTTTGATTGACTTCCAGCTTGTGCATACGGCGTATAGAGGAGTTAATACGCCGTATAATTCAAATCAATTATGATTAATTGCACCAATCTCATTAATTTCGTATCTTTGACTGATGGCCAGTTGGTGCATACGGCGTATAGGGGCCTGTGAGTGATACGTCGTATGGGAATTGATCCATACGCGTTCTTGTAATGAGCTGGCGCTGTGTGATAGCCATACCTCTCCTTATTGGTACGGCGTAAGTAGAGATTTCTATTTTCTTCAAAGTCTTTGTTTATGTTTCCAATATTGCGACTTTTAGCCTATCTTCACAATGTTACTCCTGAATTATTGATATGATAAACTTTAACGATTAAGCCCCAATATATTGCAACTAATTTAAGAAATGTGGTCAAAATATAAGGATAAAATGATCGTAAAATCTTGAGTTTTATTTGATGTTATCAAAGTGCGTTCCTATTGTAGAGCAAGGAACGGCTGCAATGGAGAACCTAGTGAGAAAGCTTGGTAATGTAAAGAGACGCCGGTGCAAGAATTGAGATAAGAACTTGAAGAAGCAAGGTTTGACAACAATTCCTGTCGTTATGCAGAAATGAACGAGTCAAGAGAGGTCTCATATTGGGCTAGAGTTCGAGCTCTGAGTTCTTCAAGAGTTGATATAGGGGCTTTGTGGTATCAAAAAAAGAGAAGATAAATCTATCGATAGTTCCAGTTGCAACTGTGACGAGTTCATCTGAACCGCGGAGGATCCTCATGATGCGTAGTAGTATGGATTAGTTAGTAGTTTAGTTTCATCGTAGTTACATTTATTGTGTCCTCACTAACGCTGAATTTCTTATTAGTTAGAATTAGTGTATTGGTTGTAACGCTTTGTATATTAATGAAACAATGCAACGATGTATGACTCTTTGTGATGGGGAAAAATGAAATGACTATCTTTTGATTACTACTTGATGTCGTGTGACTGTTGTTGTGGTCTATTTGTCATTGTACCATGTTATGAGTATATCATGATATGAATGCTTACCAGAATATTTTATGTGTGTCGTGACATAATCATGCCTCCAAAGTATGCACCTATGACTCAAGATGCTATTCGTCGAATGATCAAAGAAATTGTCGATGCCGCTATCGCTGCTGAGTAGGCAAGGGAAGCAAATGTCAAAAATGATGCTAGTGGATCTGGACCAGTTAGAGGTCAAGACACTACACTTGCTGTTCGTGAGTGTACTTTTGTTGGGTTTATGAAGTGAAATCCTACTGTCTTTCATGGTGTTGAAGGAGCTGTTGAATTGCGAAGATGGTTTGAGAAAATTGAGAGTGTTTTCGGATTGGGAATGTGCACAAGGCGCAAAGAATGGTTAAGTTTTACTGCTTGTTGATCCCACTTTGAAGATCTTCCTCTCCCTTAGTTGTATATAAGGGTTAGTAATCCTGGATAAATCCAAAACTACTATGGTAGAAACTTTGATTGAATATATCAAAGACTATGCGGAATCTAGTCTATGGTACTAAGAAGAATAATGATAAAACATTGATTTATTAAATACACATAGATAACCAAACTTTCAGCCTCAATATAAAACGAACACTCTTAATAGTGTTAGGGTTATACAAAACCTTAAAGCTATAACAAAATGATTTCTAGATGATTTGTATGAGATGCGATGATATATATCTAATTCTATACCCTAGGACCTCCTTTTATACACCAAGAAGTCCTAACAGGTTTACAATATATTCCTAAGTTATCATGATCTTCTAACTAAATAACTTATACGTATCTTTTACAAAAATATCTCATACTTATCACATAAGCAGTACTAACATATATACTAACAGTACTAACTTATAACTAACAGTATTAATATTACTCTAGCAGTAGAAACTAATACTAGCAGTAGTAACTTTACAACTAGCAGTAGTAGTGACTTAGAGTATTTCCTCTGAACTTCACTAGGAGCAGAAACATAACTAGTAGCAGTAACAATCATAACTAGCAGTAGTAACTTGAACAACATTAAGAAAACTTTTAATCCTAACAATCCTCTCCTAAACTTGATGTTCACCTTTTGAATCTTTAAGTTTCTTGATTAAAAACTTTATTTTTACTAGGAGGATGTATCCAAACACTCTTCTACTTCTTAAGCCGTGATCTTGTAAATGTGAGAAGTTCAAATGCCATTTCACTTTCATGTTCAACTTCTAGCCTTCTACTCAACATTCTTGAAATCATTTTCTATGTAAGTAGATAGTTCTTTTCTACCAGCATGTGAATACAAATGCCAGTATCCATCAATAATATATGAACTCCACATGAATCATATAACCTCTAACTTATCAATGTGTAGTCTTGTTGAGCTTTCCAGACTTCATCTTCCTCACTTGGTTCCAATAAAGTAATGAGATCTCCCCAATGTAATCTGTCATATCCTTCTGGGCTTGATATCTTAAATCTTTCCTTTACCAACCTGTATAAATCTAACACTTCTTGTCTATCAAATTCATTAAGCATTGCAGTGAATATCTTGTAAAATTTAGCACTTCCATCAGCCCTGATGATCTCATAATACATCTTATCTTCTGCTAGAATGTGTGTCTTCCAGTCAATTATTGAATATTTTGTAGCTAATGATTCAACACTGATAACTTCATCATCTTTTGGAACTATCTCTAAACAAGCTTTAAGTTCTGCCTTTTCTGCATCATCCTCTAGCTTTTGTCTCTTGACACTTTCTTCATCAAGTTCTTTTAATGTTCTCTTCTTACTTCTTTCTGCCTGGTTTTTACTTCCTTCCACCACTTCTGAATCCATAGGAACAAATAAATCTACCCACTTCATAGTTTTGTCAAATAACATCTGAATTTCTTCAAAACTTTTGTTCTTCAACTGACTATGCTTGTAATTAGCCATATTTTTCAAGTAAGTACATATTTGATTCCTCTTTTATGCTTTGGTAGGTGGTTTTATTCTGATCTTTTTAGCTCTAAGCTTTGTAAAGTACTTCTTCCTCTTATCCATGAGCTCTACAAACAGTTTTGATCTTTCTTCAATGGTCAATTCTCCCTGTTCTTCTGCTTGTAGTCTCTGAGCTAACTCATAATCTGCCTCCATTATAGCTTGAGTATTATCCCATGAAATTAAGTTAGCCTCTTCTTCTCTTTGTCTTGCAATCCTTTCTTTTTCTTCTTCAAGTTCAGCTTGTAATTCTTCTGCAAGCCTTTAAGCTAATTCTTCATCATGTCTAATCTGATCCTTTTTCTTTGATGGTTTCTCTGGTTTAACCATAATAGATTTTCCCTTGTCTTTTGTTGGAATCTAAGGTTGAGATGGTACTATTAGTCTTGATGCAGTGTCACTAGCTTCTTGAATAATCACTCCTCTGGTTGATCTGATAGCAGTTTCACTAGATACTCCTTTTTCCTTTGATTTTTCTTTTGATTTCACTTTTGATTTCTCACTTCTCATTTTCACAAGGGTTTGAGCAATTGTGAGATCTTCATCTTCAAGAAGAGTTGTTGTTGTTGGAGGAGTACTTGGCTCAACAGTACTAACAGATACACCAGCAGTAGTAATTGGTGCACTGATAGTAGTAACAGGTTCAACAATAGTAATATTAATACTGGCAGTAGTAACTGGTGTACTAGCAGTATTAACTCCCATATCATGACTATACCTCCCCTGAGTCTCTGAATCCTCTTGAAACCATAAAACCCTTTCATCTTGATAAATTTCATTCCTATTCCTCCCCTGTTTAGATGCATCCTCCTGATTACCTAAACTCTTTTCAGCAGAAGACTCTATTCTGACTTTGAATAACCTCCTCTTGAGTTGTGAAGTTCTTGACTTTTTCTTCTTTTCTAACTTCTGAACTCTTTTCTTTAACCTTTAAATTTCCAAAGCTTGAGCATCTTTCATATTTTCTAAGTCAAGAACTCCGTGAGACAATTTTGTATAAATTTCCATCAATTCATTTAGTTTCATACTGTCCTCCCCACTTCCAAGTGTGTTAACTCTTTAGAGAGGTGGATCATTAGACTGTTTAGACAACCTCTCAAACCTAGTTTGAGCAGGTCTGTCCCCTAATATGGTATCTTGGCGCCTGGGACCACTACCTGAACCGGTTCCCTGAGGAATAGGCTCATTAAGTGTTGCTATGGATTGGGTCCTAATGATGTTACCACTGTCCTGCTCTACATCTAAGCTAGTAGTAGTAGTGACAGCCCTTTCCATACATTCTCCCCTCTCCTATAGACAGTCTCATCTGCTACAAGGGTAGTAGGTCCACTAGAATAAGATATCTCAGTGGCCTTTCTTTTGGTTGTCCTATGTTTTTGAGTCTTTTTGGGTTGAGATGATGATGCAACAACAGGGATTGGTTCTACATGAGATGGTGAAGCAGTAGTAGGTGTGTGTTGGGATTCAGAGGATTGTCCTGAACCTTTACCCTCCACTGCTTGTGGTTGTATCAACATAGTAGCAAATAAAGGAGTCACAGTCCCTGAAAAATCTTTTCCTTTCCTTCTTATGTTTGCAAAAACCTTTTTAGTATGAGAAGGTGTAACATATTCATCATTAAAAGCTGGTTCAAGATTTTCAATTTGAGTGTTCAAAAACAGTTGTAAAAACCTTGGATACATTAGAAACTTTTTAGAATTAGGATCCAAGTTTCTTAACATACCATCAAAAATCAATTTAGAAAAATTGAATTTTTGATTCTTAGCTAAACATATAACTGCAGATGCAATATCTGTACCAAATTTATTCCAAGCAGTTGATTTTGAACTTAAACATTGCAAGATGGTATGTATAAGATACTTCCATTGAGGGGAAAAATAAGATTTATAAAAAGTAAGTTTATCAGTAAGATTCTCATATCCCATCAGTTGAAGGTTTTCAAAAATCTCAGTATTTGTGAGACAAGCAATACAATCATCATCATTAAATTGTAGATCTCTCCTCACAGACGATTCTGATATTACTATAGTCTTGCCATCAACTTTTGCACGTATTTGTCTTTCATTATTGACTGTTTTGATCTTTGTAGTAGACCAAAACTGCTCAATATAGGACATATAGATAGTTGGACTTACAGTTAAGGCATATCTGATAGGGCTAGCATTCAGAAAGTCTACTATCTCATCAAAATCAACATTCTCCATGGATTTTTCCAAGTAAGCAACCATGTTATGTGAATCAACAAATTTTAGAGCCTCTATGAATGATAATTGTTGATGTCGGTGATGAAATTGAGGTTGGGTTTGTGTTGAGAGTATTTAAAAAGATTAATAGCGAATATGGTGTTATTGTTTAGGCTTAAATAGGTAATAAAGTAAACCTATACACGAAGATTTCATTTTATACACCAAGAATATCCTCAGCAGTTGTAACTCCAACGGTAACCTAGCAGTAGTAAGTAGCCTGACAGCACTAACTTTTTCCTAGCAGTACTAACTTTTGCCCAACAATACTAAGTTTTGCCCAGCAGTACTAAATAATGCCTAGCAGTACTAACTTTTGAGTTACCAGTTTTAACCTCAATTTTATCCTCAATAGTTGTTGCATTCCATTTTAACCTCCCCTCAACTAATACTTCAGAGGTTAAGCATTCTAATACTTGCAATAAAATATTGAAATCTGCTAACATCAAATGCTTTTGTGAGCAGATCTGCAACATTCTGATCTATATGAATCTTGATCATCCGAATAAGCTTCTTCTCATTGGAATCTCTGATAAAGTGGTGTCTGATCTCAATGTGCTTAGTTTTTGAGTAAAATACTGGATTCTTCACAATGCAGATATGACTCTCATTGTCAATAAAAATCTTGGTGTTAATAAAATTGTATCCATAATCAAGCAACTTATTTTGGATCCATAACACTTGTCCACAGCAACTAGATGCAGCTACATACTCTGCTTCAGTAGTAGAGTTGGCAACTACAGTTTGTTTCTTACATTGCCATAAAATCAATCTGCTCCCAAGAAATTGACAACCTCCTATTGTGGATTTCCTGTCTAAGCTTGCACCAGCATAGTCACTATCAGTATAAGCTTCCAAGTCAAATGGTGAGTCCTTAGGATACCAAAGGCCTAATTTAGGTTTACCTTTCAAGTATCTAAAGATTCTTTTCACAACATGAAGATGTGAAACTTTAGGTGTAACTTAGAATCTTGCACATGCACATACAACAAACATGATATCAGGCCTTGAAGATGTTAAATACATCAATGATCCAATCATTGATCTATATAAGTGAATATCAACATCTTCAACATTTTCATCTTTGAGCAAAGGCTTATGGGTTTCCATAGGTGTGCTTGCTGTTTTGACATCACTAAAGCCAAATTTCTTCAAAATTTCAGTCACATACTTGTCTTGGCTTATAAAGATCCCATCATTCTTCTACTTTACTTGCAGTCCCAAGAAAAATGTGAGCTCACCCATTGAACTCATTTGAAACTTCTTATGCATCAGCTTCTCAAACTCAGAACACATCTCCTTCCTTGTAGACCTAAAAATGATATCATCAACATATACTTGAACTAGTAGAATATCACCTTTGACTCTTTGAATGAACAAAGTCTTATCTATCTGACCTCTTTGAAATCTATTGTCCAATAAATATGTAGATAAAGTCTTATACCAAGCTCTAGGAGCTTGATGTAGACCATATAGAGCCTTTTCTACTTTGTTAACTCTGTCAGGGAAGTCTGGGTCTTCAAATCTTAGAGGTTGACAGACATAAACTTCCTCTTCAATCTTTCCATATATAAATGCACTTTTCACATCCATCTGATACACCACAAAGTCTTTAAATGAGGCATAGGCTAAGAATAGCCTAATTGCTTCAATTCTGGCAACACGGGCAAAAACTTCATCATAATCAATCCCCTCTTCTTGTGTGTACCCTTGTGCAACCAATCTTGCTTTATTCTTGATCACAATACCTCTTTCATCCTTTTTGTTTCTGAAGACCCATTTAGTTCCAATAGCTCTTTTTCTATTAGGTAACTCTACCAAAGTCCAAACTTCTTGTAATTTGAATTGAAGAAGCTCTTCCTGCATAGCTTTTATCTAGCTTGGATCCTTCAGTGCTTGAACTACCTTTTGGGTTCTTCTTGTGATAAGAAGTAAACAAACAAGCAATTTTGAAGGTCTTTATGGCTTGTTCTTAGTTTAAGAGTAGTACCAACAAACCCATATTCCTCCAAACTCTTTGTCATTCTTCTTGTTTGAGTAGCTGATTGCAGATCTCTAATGATTTGTTCAAGTGGGTGATCCTTATGAAGTCTGGTAGTTGGAATAGGACTGACAGGGATATGTGTATCCAAATTAGTCATGTCAGCCTCTGCACCAACACTTTCATCATCATCTGAATAGACAATCTCTTCCAAATTAGGCATATTTGGATCATCATCACATCCAAGGATAATATTCTTATCACTAGCATGATCTTCTATGCTAGCAGCATTAACAGTTGGACTAACAATATTAATGTTGTTAGTGCTGTTAGCATTAGGATACTTTTCTTGATTAACTCTTGACTCCTCTGCACTTGGAACCTCACTATCTTTATTCTCTGGATCTTCAGCATCCTTCTTTTTCTCCTCCCCTAATGGTTTGAATCCAGCATCAGGAGAATCCTCTAAACTAGTAGAGAGTAGTGGATCTTGAGTCAAAAATGGCAGCAATATGTAATCTTTGTCAGGTACTGTCTTCATTCTAGCTTTACCTGCACTACAATTAGATTGATTCCCTGTAACAACTAGCTCATAATTCATAGATTTTGTTAGTGCATCTATATCAAAAAGCCATTTAGGTCTACTTCCTGCAATATTAGGTGTATCTTCACTAAACTTGACATGCAGGTTCTCTTCTACTATCATAGTTCTACTGTTGAATACCCTGAATGCTTTGCTATTGGTAGAGTATCTTACAAAGAACACTTCATCAACCTTTCCATCGAATTTACCTAGGTGATCTATGGTATTAAGGATTGTAACAGGATACCCAAATGGTCTCATGAAGCTTAAGGCAGGTTTTCTACCTAGAAAAAGTTCATAAGGGGTCTTGTTGTGAGGCTTGATAACTAACACCCTATTTTAGACATAACAAGCAGTATTAACTGCTTCAGCCCAGAAAGTTGTTGGCAATTTTGAATCAGCTAGCATAGTCCTAGAAGCCTCTATTAGTGTCCTATTTTCCTTTCTGCTACTCTATTTTGTTGTGGAGTCCTAGCAACACTAAATTCCCTCGTAATACCCTTCATTTTACAAAACTGATTCATGACCTTATTCTTGAATTCAGTCCCATTGTCACATCTAATCACTTTCACCCTAAGGTCTATTAGATTTTCTATGCCTGTTATGAATGTTTTAAGGATTTCACTAGTTTCATCCTTAGTGGCTAAAAAGAAAACCCAACTAAACCTACTAAAATCATCTGTGACAACTAGGCAGTACATCTTTTTCATTAAACTTTTTACAAATGTTGGGCCAAACAAATCCATGTGCAACATTTGTAATGGTTGGCTGATTGAACTGACTGTTTTGGTCTTATAAGAAGCTCTATGTTGCTTTCCCTTCTGACAAGCAACACAAGTTTTGTAGGTTCCCTAATTCACACAAACATGTATAGATCTAAAGAGATCTAGAGAGAGAAAGTTAGAGAGAGAGAATAGTTGAGAGAGAAAAAGAAAACACACTAAAGAGTGTGTGTTAAATGACTAGATGCTTACCTCTTCCAAAGTTGGAAGAGGTATTTATAGTTCTTACAATACACCGGGTATTAGTACCCGGTTCAATACCGAAAGTCATACGTTTACCTATTAAACTACGAGCTATATTGAACAGTAAAATACATGGGGTGACCGAGTCTTTTTCTAATATCTAACAATCCCCCCTAAAGTAGGTCACCCCTGAAAATACTAAACTTAAGATCTTCAATCTTCAGATTGATCTTATGTATAGCTCGTAAATGCTTGATTTCATTGATCTGTATCATGTGAATCTGAAGCATAAACTTAGACTTTTAGCTTTAGTGAACTTGTATGTTGATCTTTGAGCGTCTTTGAGATCATCATCTAATCATAATCTTTTAATCAACATCAATTGATCTTTTGCCATCTGTGAACTTGTGTCTTTCGAATGATATGCGCCAACTTTTCATTGATCTGAAAGCTTGAATAATCAAGTTGCGGAAGCTTTTAATAACAGATACTTGAGCTTTCATGATAGTCGTATCGAATGAGTCATTTGGAGAATGAGCACGCTGTTATGAACTTGAATTTTGTTGAAACGGTATCTCCATCTCCATCTTTAATTTTCCTTGTAAAAAACAAGTTAGCATAAAGAGAAATCATGTTTGTAAAAACAAATCGTGCGATACTTTGCAAAAGAGTTTTTGTAACTCATCGAAGTTTTTATTTGTTTTCCAAAAGTCCAATAACCGTCAAATTTACGAATACTGGACCAAGTTTGATTCATGTAGAATCGTACCGTAGTTTGTTTCCAGTTTTTACAAGTTATGATCCATTAAAGTACTCACAAGTCACCTACCATGACTTGTTTGAAGTTGGCACAAGCAGTAATTTCCATCTTCTGTGAATACTTACGTATCACTCGGATGTTCAGGCAAAATCACAAGGAAATGCGTAGACTCTAGATATAACTTGTAATCACAAGTTGTGAATAACAAGTAAATTGAATTGTCCTAACCGAGATAATTAATGAACTCTTGAGCTTAAGACCCAAAAGTGCGTTTTGATTTAGTGATTTAGAGCTGGAGCTGACTGCCACTTTTCAATACCGACTTACTCGAGTGAGTGAGTCAGTAGATTACATGTTTAGTCTCCGTAGAAATGAAAGATATAATAAAAAGGGGAAAAAGAAAAAAGAAA
Organism: Tanacetum coccineum; assembly: GCA_026074375.1. NCBI lineage: Eukaryota > Viridiplantae > Streptophyta > Magnoliopsida > Asterales > Asteraceae > Tanacetum > Tanacetum coccineum. Next base: position 30,155 of record BQNB010025961.1, read on the forward strand.
TCTTTTGAGAAGATCTGAGTGGCGTTTGTGAGAGTTGTGCATATGCATCACAGGGTTCCCATGATGTCACTTCAATGCAGCAATCATTTTAGCTGATTTTTTGACTAGCATATGTATTGACCGTTTTTTCCTGCCTAAGTGTATGAGGGCTTCTTTCTTTACACCCTTTAGACGTACAATTTCTTTCATTCTTCCAACCCCTTTAGTGCTTACCAGATTTCATGACTAGAACCTGTTGGGTTTATTCAAGTACAGCTCCATCTCATTCAGCACTATTCCCTTTTCCCAAATTTTCTCCATTTTATCATACCTAAGGACTTCTATACTAACTAGTGGATAATCCCTGAGTAGATCCCTCCGGTTCTGGCAGGATCATGGGAACGAGTACCTAACCTTACCATCCTTATAACTTCGATAACAGTAAATACATGGTCAGTCTTTTGGTACAGTTCACCTTGCCATAAAATCACTATTGAAAAACTCAATCAGTTACTTATGATAAAACTATCAAAGTGTTTAGTACCCGATTGTTTTGCTTTCAGAAAAGCTCCCCCTCAAACAGGTGCGCATCGTATTCGAACTGTATTAGCACATGTTGTGAGTATACACTTGAGTAATATTACCACATTACTATTTTAATCACATTTTTCTCCCTTAACAAAATTTCAATCATTTGACATTTTGGATATCAATTGATTTAAATATGTTATAAACATTCGGAGAAACGTATGTCAATTATTCACAAGCCGTGTTTGGAACATATTAATGCCCCCCCTCAATCATTGAGAGATATATAAGATAGTGCTGAGTACTGTAATTTGAAGGATTTTGAATTTACTAAGAAATTCTTGAAAATTTGTACTCAAGCACTATTTTTATTAGCCAAAAGTAAGTCTATACAACACATTTATATATCACAAGATTAATGTATAGACAGAGCCTGAAAATGTTCAAACCGTAAATGACATATTCATTTGTCCATGTAAGCAGTCTGTAGTCCGTCTCGATACTCTCCATTTCGAAGTTGTCTAGCATCCCCCTTGAATCAAGCAATCCTTTTCTTGAGTGTTCATAGCCTTCTTGCAATTGCATTAAGAATACTTGAAGTCTGACGCCCAAATCGATGAGTACACAATTAATTGAAACTGTAACACCAAAGAAAATTAAGGTCCGGATGTCTATTTCTCTTACATGATAGTGATAGTATAGGAATTGAAACACACAGTCAACTAATTCCCATATCTCATTATTCCCCTCTCAGTAAGACGAACTATAACACCTAAACAACTAAAGTCCAAATGTACACTTTCTTTCTATCGTATATCTGACAAACAAGAGGAATTAATCATACTTATCCATAACCAATATTTCCTATTTGATCAAATATTTCTACTCCTTTAAAAACACGCTTGGTGGTTGACTGTTAAAGGAAGCATTAATTGAATCAGTAACCAATCTTTTCACGCTCTAATCAATCTTCTGACAACGACATTTCCCTGATTCTCAACTAATCATAACCATAAATGAAAAGATATCTCTTCTCCGATTGGTTGGAATTATAGCGCACCGAAAGTAACACGATAAAACACTGATTTTCTCTGCGGATAAGACATTTGTCTTCCCGGAATGGCCTACAATTAAATAAGGCTATGGATTCTATCACGTGTAGTTGTTGTACCTTTCAGTGTATTTACTCCTTCCCCTTGATGTTTTCGATACCTCAGAATCAGAAAAATCTTATATGCACACATGCTTGAGATCGTTTCGGCAGAATTAATAAACTAAATCTACCTTCGTGAGAATCAGTTTCAAGCTTTTAAACTACGAAAAATTTCCAAACATCCTAATGTCTTTTACAAACTAAGACGCAGTTGGCAATAATTATGTACGTATTGTATATTCAAAATTGCCTGAATCACTAAGTCTTCAATTGCAAAATAAGTCCCTAAAGTTTGAAGCAAATGACATCTAAGGCACATGTAGTTAATATGAATTAACTCCCATTAAATTGTTATCTGTCATGATCAAAACTTCAACTGTTAATCCTGACTTATTTTGACCGACCGTTTAAAAGATTATTTGACACTTTGCTCCCCCTTAAATAATGACCCTTTTCCTATTAAAGAGCTGTAGTCATTGATTGAGAGGCCGAATTTATCTTTTGAAAATCTTTTCGAGATACTGAAAATTATTGATTCAATGTGAGACAAACTTTTTTCCCAATTGAAATAAGATTTTCTTATTTTGACAATAAATGCACTGAAACGTACACTTATTCTTATGATGCATGGATATAAAATAATCCATGCCGGGGAAAAATTAATTATCCGTTGTCTGGAACATCTGTCTTTTCGACGACATGTGTTCTTCATTTTGAAAAGCGGGTTACAGTCAGAAATAACTGCAAGCCATTGTCATGAGCTTAAAACTTTGAATGTTTTGTTAGAGTAGCTCAATACCGAAAAGACTTCTCTTTTCGTTGCTAAGGAAAAATGTACTGAGCCGTGTATTTTCCTTTACGATGAGCCCGGGTTTATGTACAGAAATGTTCAATAAGCCTTTTAATTTTTTTATATTTACAAGATGATGTTTGATGATAATATCAAGCAGTTACGTTTGTCAGAACCTCCAGTTCTGCTAGAGTCAAACATCTCATACCAATCCTTCTGACAAGATACAAAAACCGATCCTCAGGAAGGGCTTTCGTAAATTAATCAGCTAATTGGTATTCAGTTCTGACAAAATAAATTTAATAAAAATCATTTTCAACCTGTTCCTTTATGAAGTAATACCGAGTATGGATGTGCTTTGTATGAGAGTGATGTACGGCTTTGCATGAGATTGCTATGGCTGACTGTGAGTTGTAGTACAACAATATTTTGTTGTAGTTGAAGCCATAAACTTTAAGCTGTGTCCTCATCTACATTACTTGTGCACAACTTACAGATAACGCCATGTATTATGCCTCTGTTGAAGATATTGCAGTGCAATATTGTTTCTTTGACATCTTGCATACAAGTTTGTCACCTAGGAACTGTATCCCTTCAGAAGTGCTTTTGCGAGTATCAATGCATTCGACATGCTCAACGTCTGAAAATGCTTTAGAAAAGCCTTTGGACATCAGGAGCTGTAGACTGTGAGTGGTATCTATGCGGGTATGGTGTTGTGGCACGTGGGACATCAGTTTGGGTTAGTACACTGTTTATTAAGGTTGGGGGGCGCGGAGAGTTTGAGAGTTCAGGAATTATTATATGCTTGCGCGATGAAGAGAACTCGCGCAGTGTGAATCGCGCGTCCCAACTAACGTCGCCATTACAAACTGTATTTACAATGTATAAAGGACTTATAGATAACCGTTGGGTACCTCAACTAATACAACTTCAGGTTAAACACAATAGATGTACTAAAAGATATAGTGATGTACATATAAGTAAGGGTAAAATCTTGTTGGGTGTAACGATTTGGATTTAAGGGTGACAAAAAAATTGATGGCCTTCACTATTATAATTATACCGGACTTTAAAATAACCAGAAAATTAACGAGAACCGCCGTGAGAGGAAAAATAGGCTTAGATAGGGGTTGTTACTACAAGGGGTATCCTGCACTAATGATAAGTGCATTGGGAAAGGGGTTGTAGTGGATAGTTTATAAATGATCGATGTGACCATCATAAGTGATATACAGGTTTTAAAACTATGGTTACTCCAATGCATTTTTATCAAGCAAAATCCTAATACTTGTACAAATGGCAGTGTCGTCCGGAATTCATCACAAAAAACAAGATACTAAGAAATCTTTAAATGATTGCAAACAGCGTATAATCTCATACAACTAACAAGGGTGATAACCAAATCCCAGAATAAAATACAAGCGACTGAAAACCTACGCATATACAAATAAAACCGTAACTACTGAAAAGAGAACCAACACATTTTGTGATTTCTGCTCTCTATAAGCTCGAACGAAGCGTAATAGGCTAGCATATTATCTAGGAAAAGGTGCCAAAAGCCTCAACAAGTTTTGAGGAGGTGGTAAAAAATATATGGTATGGGGTTTTTAAATGATTGTAGCATAGTACATTATAAAGTTCCTTATCCGACTTCTCATCCACATAACTTTGTAGCACGCACTTGCAGATCTAACGCCACGTACTCTACCCTCGTTGCGAAGACCTTGCAAGTGCAAATTTTCTGTTTCTCTTTTTATCATACAGCTAGACAAGTTATCAACCAAGGTACGGTTCACCTCCAAAGTCTTGTGCTTTCGTACGAGTATCATTCTTGATCATCCACATAATCACTGCTGGTCTACTAAAATGTATGTTACGTTCAAAGAGCCCACAATCCGTTGTAGATAGACCCAGAGAGTCTCCCATCAATCTAATGGTAACCCTTTAGGTATGTACAAAGAGTCACTTTTCTAACTACAATTGAGGTGCTTCTTGAGTTGGTCGTATGGGTTAAATAGCTTGACTTACAAACACTGTCACGTACAATAAGCATACTGTCTAGCACTCAGTCGATCTACTAGAGAGTTTCTTCAAAGTTTCATGCGTCTGACGCCGATAGTTCTACCGACACCACGAATAATGCAATAATATCTGGCTCCTACACGGTGGTCCCTACTCTCATTACACTAAAGCTTGGTGATGTGTGGCGTTTGGCGAGTATGCCAATAGGGACGGTAGAACATTGGAGGGACACATTGTCTCCAGTTTATGCTTTTTTCAGCACATTTTCTAAAGCGCTAACTGGCCGTGATATCGACATAAAAATACAATTTGGAGCGAGGGGACTGGACTGGGATATGATAACGTCCTAAAAAGATCTATCTATTCAGTCAGTCGCCCATTATAAGGACATTTCAATTCTACTGTGACATTAACTTTTACAAACTCTTCTTCATATCTGACATTTAGGGTTTGCGATAGCACCCAAAAACAATAGATCTCCTCCAAGAGGTTAGAGGCAAATTGATATGATTACTGAAACAAGAACAAAATGTTTATATTCGTTGACGGGAATACTGAGACTGGGGATTGTGGTTAAGGTGTGTTATGACTGGAGGTTACATGTAACGGGGGTGTTATGCAGTGATGATGTAACAAGTGTAGACATGGGTGACAGTTGACGGTTACATGTCTATTGAGGGAATTGTATGGCTCTTAGGCGATGAGAGGACAGCGAGATCTAGGGTGACACTGGAGTAAATGTGACACAGGAGGTGGTAAGTTTTAAGAGACAAGAGACTGTGGAACACCTTGTAGTACTAGAAGGTACAGAACTAGAAGAAATGACATGAGTAGGTAGTGGAGAATTTGTAGTGTGGGATGGAGTGGAGCGAGAGACTCTTTTCGACTTCGTCAGTGAGTGAGCACAACTTGATGTGATTAGGGAGATTCTTGGTGGCGAGTATCATTATTGTCAAAGATGAATGTTTGATGTTAACGGTGGTCTACTCTGGAGGGGGAAATGGGTGAGGTAGATATTTGACTTATGCTATTGCTAGACATATTGAATTAGGTGGGAGTCACATTAATTTGTAATAGTCAGTCAGAGGATGTAGAAACATTAGCGCGCAGGAGTCAATTGGGGGGGGTGACAGCGTTGATCTTAACAGAACACAGTGTCCAAGGTTGTACCGAGGAGCACTAGAGAGGTGGGTGGATTACGAAAGTCTGGGTAGGAGTGACTGATGTTAGAGAATGCGGATTAGACGAGACTTTACAGCGGGGGAGATCAGCTATATTACTATGTCGAAACATGAGGTGAGCACAGTATGGCATATGAGAGGTAGAGTTCTGCATCAGGAGGATATCTGCGAGAAAAGGATTGGGGATCTAATAGGATATCTCGTGGAGTTATCGGAACACACATTGTGTTAGGGGTGTACAGTATCTCTGAAGCGTGAGAGAACAGTAATGAGACTACGCTGAGTAGATCGACCGACTAGTGGGCGTGGGGGGGGTATTGGAAGTAGGTACATAGAGGCTGGTGTAATTGGGATAGGAGGCGTGGTTTGTACGATAATTCGGTGAGTTAGTAAACAGGTTGGTGTTACTGTGGACACAGGAGTTATTGGAGTGAAAGCGAGGGTTCTTAAGAGAGACATTTGGGTCAAGGGTATGTGTGTGGTGGTACTATATGAGTATGTTCAGTGAGTGGGGTGGGTGTATGACTGGAGGAGAGAGATTGGTTTGGTAGGAGTTGCTGTTTGAATTAAGGAGGCACACGTATAATTCTGATTTAGGGATGATATCTGACACTTGGTGATAATTATTGGACAGGAGCAGGGGGATGAAGGGGGGATGTGTCTGGTAGAATTCGTTTGAAGGTAGAGGGGGCGCTGAGTATATAGGAGGTGTTTAGAGATGAGGAGGGTGGTGTGTCTAGGGATCTCTTAACTCTAGACGATGGGGGCGTGAGTGGGCGATGTGTGGAGTTGTGGGAGGTATAGGTCTGGGGTTATGTCTTATACATGTATGGTTGAAATGGTAATAATCTACAGGATGTACGGCATAAGGACAGACAGTTGAAGGGTGGAAAGCAGGGTATGATAATTTAGGGGTACGCTACAGACAATCACATTTATTATATTTTCGTGGGGTGATGTGATCTGCGTTCAAACTGAGTACATACAGGGTGGGCTAAGGCTATGTGGGTGTAACGATTGGTTTAAGGGTGACAATGTTCTTCATAAATAATCTGGAAACCACCAGAAAATTATGAGAACTGTGAAAAGGGATAAGCTCGGAGGGTTGTACTAAGGGTATCCTGTACTAAAGATGAGTGCATGGCAAGGGTGTAGGATAATTATATGATCGGTGTGACGATCCTTACATTTAGAGGGTGGAATTTGAGGGTTTTTATTCTAGTAATATAAATTCCTATCCATGAGATGCTCTTAATACTTGGTTTTTCTCAGTATGTGTCATAAAAAAATTTAAATATGGGTCAAAATCACCTCTTATGCTATGTTTCGATATATTACCCATCATTTTAAGGGCAAAGCAAATGGCAAATGAAAGAATAGTTTCTAAGGCTTATTTTCTCCATACACTTAAGTTTAACATTGTCCCCAATGTTCTCTAGAAGTACCCGTTCAGACGAATAAAGAGAAAATAAAACAAGGAAAAGAAACTAGTACTCTCCTGGTTTACTCAATAATAGAGAAGAAACATGCGATATCTGATTAAATCATCCTCCGAGAATCATCCAATGAAACTTCCTAAGAACTTCCAAGCTTATTCTCATCAAATATAACCTATAATCAAAGACAAAGACAACTACACCAAGCGTAAAACGTGCGATAGACAAATATACAATATGAATTTAGGGTTCGACTCGATAGATAGGATGAGAGAATTGTTAAACTCATTAGGTTTTTGCAGGTTTATAACAGAAGAATACATATATTAAATGTTGTGCAAATTTTAATTTCATAAATAATTTTTTAAGTTTTCTGAACCTGGGCGTATGACGCCATCAGAGTTTATGTGACCCCGTCACAGGTGTCGTGGTGACGACGTCACGTGTTAATCGTGACGCCGTCTCCACAGTCTGTGAAAATGAAATTTTTGTTTTTGATGAAAAATTTCCTGCACTTGATTCCATAAGTTAATTCTTGTACAAAAGACTGCATAAAACCTAAGATTTAACAATTCAATCATAGGACTAGAAACTGACGTGAATTAATCTAAACAATTCATTTAGCATGTTTGAATTTGGCTTAAAAGCCGGATAAATTCCCCTAAACTTATTCTTTGCAAAATATCTTTGATTGCAATTAAGACGAAGTTAAAGACAAATAAAGCGTGATTACAAGATAGTTCAAACATAATAAAACAAATTATAAAGAATTTAAACACACATGACACTCCTAATTTGCGAGAAAAGTAAATTGGGTTACCTCCCAAGAAGCGTTTTTCTTTATTAACGAGTATTGTAGCTAGACTTGAAGTCAATTATAAAGAATTTAAACACACATGACACTCTTAATTTGCGAGAAAAGTAAATTGGGTTACCTCCCAAGAAGCGATTTTCTTTATTAACGAGTATTGTAGCTAGACTCGAAGTCACACGTCCTTACACGACTTCTTCTTCATCATCTAATCTTGTTACATATTCAAGGTCTAACTCTAAACATTCCGTGTAGAACCCTGATATCTTACTCATCACATAGTCAACTCCTCTTCTCATATCTTCCTCGTTCCTAAGATAGACTGATTTGGTATGCTCTTTTTCAAAGTCTGACAGTGAATCGTATTGTTCTATCTTATGGGGAATCTTATATGCAACTTCGTCGGTCCTATTAATGAATCTTACAACTCCTTTGGGTGGATCGTGAGTCACGTTGGATATTTCTATAAAAGGTCTCCTTAATACTACTTGCGATAGCCTAGGGTCTATGATTGAACTAATATCCTTGACGATCATGAAGTCTACAATATATGTGAAGTTTCCTATGAAGACGTGCATTCCTTTAATCCTTCCTGTGAAATTAATAACTTCTCCATTTGAATCTTCCCTAGGGCTGAGTTTTCTCCTCATGATCCAATTATACATCATTCGGGTCATGATATTAAGGGGGAGTTTAGGTTAACATAGGCTTTTTCTACATGCACATGCCTAATATTACATGGTATCTTGAGATTCGATGGGCATCCTTCTATAATGATGGGGTTTCATAGAAATATTGAAGGGATTGGGCCGCACATGAGGTATTTGTGGTACGCGAGTTCACTTTTAGTCGGGAATATGTCGTAATACTCTACTTCTTGCACGCCTGCTTCGGGTCCATCCTTGTGGGAATTGTCATCCTTTGGATTATTTCGATAAACATCACATCACCATTTTCCTCTTTGGTGCAAACGAGTTCAACGTTAGGCGATGGGGGAACCAATCCGAGCGATTCAAAGAGTGAATTGAATTTGAGGACTTTTTCGGTGATGAATGAAATTGATGGATCGGGTGGTGTAGGAGAGTTAAGATGGCTTTCCGGCCTATCTCTCTCTTCTTCCTCATTCTCTTCGGTTTTGTCGTGGGAATCACTTTGTTGCTTGGGATAGATTGTGATAGTGTTGATCGAACTGTAAATTTGTGTTGAGCATTGCGGGTCCATTGTTGTATAAGAATGAGCAGACAAAACTGGATAAGTCCCTAGTTTCGGGTTCTTAACTGTATCGCTAGGCAGTGTGCCTTCTATTCGGTCGGTGATGGCCTTCAACACAGTGTCAATTTTGTTGGTCATCACGCTTTGCTATTGTTTGAAATCGGCGTCAAACTTAGATAGTCTAGCGTCTTGAGATGCCATGAATTTGGAAACGAGTCCTTCTATATTTGTTTGATTGTTAAAATTTTGATGACGGTTGTTGAAGGAACTGTTCACGATTGAATTGTTAGGTTGGAACCGGTTAGGTGGGTTTAAAAAATTATTTTGGAAGTTTTGAGGTTGTCTCCACCTATGGTTCGGGTGACTTCTCCATGACAGATTGGAGGTGTCACCAAGATTGTTTTGCTCGGGCTTGAAGGTATTCCACTTACCTCCCGCCTCATCGGTATGCGAGAATGCTTATTCAATAAAAGCTTGTTCGGGATTTTCTATGCAATATTGAGTATCGTGAGGACCACTGTAGATCTCACATGAGGTAGTGATTTTGTTCGCTTGAGTAGGTTGTGTCGGAGAAAGATAAGCTTCCATCAAGCGTTGAACTTGATTTTCCAGCTTGATTAGACGGCGATCGGATGTACTCGTGACATCTTGAGGCAAAGCGATTGCCTTGACCGGCTTAGCAAAATCCCTTGGGTCGTTCCAACTTTCATGGTCATAGAGGGCGAGGTCCTCTAATAATCCCCAGGATTCTTCGGCATTGAGGTCACGAAGCTTACCACTGGCCGATTAGTTAATAGTTCGTCTTGTGACGGGATTGACATGGTCATAAAAAATTTAGACTTGGAACCAAAGGTCTATGCCATGATGAGGGACTTTTTGGAGTAAGTCCTTGAAACGAGTCCATGCTTCGGAATAGAGATTCTCCATGATGTTGTTGGAACATCAGGATATCGTTGCGGAGTTTTGCGGTCCTTCCCGGTGGAAAGAATTGAGCAAGGAATCGGGTAGTAAGATCCTCCCATGTAGAGATGGATCCTGCTGGAAGGCGTTCAAGCCAATTGCTAGCTTGATCGTGAAGGGAAAATTGAAATAAACACAGGCGTGTTCTTTCTTTATTTTCACCGTCAAGTTTAAGTGAGTCCACAAGTTTAAGAAAATCCTTGAGGTGTTGATTTGGATCCTCGGACTGAATTCCGTGGAATGACAATTTGTTTTGCACCAACCAGATGGTGTTGGATCGAAGAGGTACCACGTTGTTCCCTGCAGGGAGCTCGATGGTATTCCTATAGCCCTCGTGGCTAGGTTTGGAGTAGTATCCTAGAGTACGGATAGGATTCTCGTCTCCTATGGTGGTTGACGAGAATGGGTTACGAAGAAAATAACATGAAGAAAAGATAGACTACAAGAAATCTACTATGCGAGAATTAAATTCTCACTTGAAAGGATTCAACCGAGTAGAACTAAGCTAAACTATGATCAAAACCTAACTATTCCTCAGGCGGCGACTCCAAAAACTTGATGTGCGGTCGTCGTTAGACTTCAACAAGAAGTTTTACAACTCCCTAGGCAGAGCACCTAATCGTTGTAGTAGTAATATAGGCAAGACTCGAGGGGTTGTTATCGTTCATTCAAGGAATAGGTTGGGAAGGCTTGATCATGGTCTAACAGAATTCTAAGGGTTGGAAGAAGATTATTTTTGTATTTTTATATTTTATGAAAGTAGGTTGAATCATATATTGGAGAGGTGGTTGGTTTTAGCTATTAAACTAAATATAAATCTAACTAATGGTGATAACAATAAGATAGAATATTGTGTTTATTTAATCATGTATTACTCCCTAGATTGCTTCTCCTAGTATTGTTGCTTTGTCACACTTGTGATGATCTGTGTAACTATTTCATAAGTCATGAACGAATTACACGAACCCACCATCTACTTAGTATTCCGCTAGACCAATGCACAAGTAAGGTAGTATGAAGACTATTCCCTGGCCCCTAGGAGTACACTAAGTGCATGTGAAATATATTAAAAGTGGATCAACCATATTAGGGGGCAAGGTAGTATGAAGACTGTTACCCGATGGTATCCTTTCTACACAATTACGTTTCCCTAGACATATCAACAGCGATATAGACAAAAGCTGGTTTTCTAAAGCCTAACGTGCACATCTATCACAAGAAGCAACACCACTAAGATCTAAATTCTAGGTTTCATACAATCATAAATAAATACAATAGAAGGCTTAGCCAATCATGTTAAATAAGCAAGAACATAGATGAATCAAACAACACATAGACATATTAAATGATTAATTAAACCTTAGTTGATTAAAACATGAGTTGGAGGAATTACAATAGGATTTTTTGGCCCTAAAATCGTCCCTAACAGCTGCTAAATGAACTAGGTTCGTACCCTCTTTTTATTCTAAAGTTACACACTTAAAACCCTAAATTCGGGTTTGTATATATAGGAAAATCGCTCCATTTTAGTCGTGACGCCGTCATGATGAAGAATAATCTGGATAATAGGCATGGTCGTGTACTCTGACACCGTCGTGAGATCTAGTGACGCCGTCTTGGTCTTCGTTATGAAGGCGTCACGTTGTATTGGTGACGCTGTCTCCAGTCACTATAGAGAAATTCTTGAGTGATGTTGGTGTAGGTTCGTAGTCTTGTCTGTTTCTTCTCCAAATGAGCCCAATTCACGTGTAATTCATCCAAATGCCTTCCAAATGAGAAATACCTAAAAATGCACAATTTTGGGGGTTAAACGACCCTGAAAAGTGTATAAAATGACACCTCATCATCCAATATTGAAGATAGTCATCATGGACCCAGTGATGCAATGCACAACCCTCCCTATCCACTCAAGGTCTCTCAAAAGACTCTTGTTTCATTTCTCACAGAGATAAACACATTTCTATCGACTTTCTCACTTTAAGTTAGTTGGTATTGAAAAAGGTGGCAGTCTGCTCCAGCCTCCGATTACTAAAACCAAAATGCACTATCGAGTCTAGAGCCATAAAGAGATCATCAATAAATCTCATTAGGACACTAATCCAAAATATACTTATTATTCCTACATTGTGAAAATAAGAAATATCTTAAGATTCCTACGTATTATCCTTGTGATCTTGCCAGAACATTCAGAGTGATGCTCTCTAGCATTTCACAGTGACGAATAGAAATCCTTCTAGTGTCAACATCAAACAGCACTATGGTAGGTGCCTTGTGAAATCTTATATGGATCAAACTTGTGACAACTGGATATCAATTTGGTCCAGTATATGAATTGATGACTCAATCAGTGAGAAAGTAACTCACAGATTCACTCTTACCCTATTGTCTGCTTTAAGATGCTCCGGTAACGAGAACGGCTAGTGCAGTTGCGAAACCTTGTCAAGGAGATTCGTTTGAATTCTACCTGATCACATGCAGTATTTATAGTGATTAACGAGGAACCGTGGTTATTGCAACCATATTCAACAAAGTGACAATGACACTTTCATCCATATTTGTTGATTATCACTAACCTAAAACTACAGGTATTCTCGATGGTGGCAGCAGCTAGTCCAAGACGAGTCAGATTCATAGCCACATGCTCATACTCGATCAATAAACATAAAGATATGATGAAAGCTAAAGTACATGTTACTCAAGTCTTCCGCTGTTCTGATACTCAAATATCTTCCTTGAAGTGTTAAAGTGTTCAAGAAGAAGCATTCCAAGGGAGATTGTTCGATAGCTTTCAAGATAAAGAAAAGTATGAGCATGTTGGTCCGAAGGTCACAAGATCACAAGAGGGCAAAATATTACAAGATGATGAAAAGAGATGATGTATGGTTGATGATCTTAAGAAGCTCAAGATTACATGCAAGTCAAGCTAAAGGAACAAGCTCAAGTCTAAAGTCTACATATCACTACATCAAATTCACAAGATAAAGATCAAAGAATCAAGACTACGAGCAAGATAAAATACATTCATAAAATGCTAAGCTTAAGTTTTTATAAAATGAAGTGACCCCCCTTAGGGGGAGATTGTTAAGATTATGAAAAAGTCTCGATCACTCCTAATATATGTAAATCGTAGCTCATAGTTAAACGTTCAGTTAAACATAAGCTAACCGGACCAAGTCCATGGTAAGCTCATAGATGGCCGGCCATTGTAAGGAGTCATTTCATAATAACACAGTTCTTTCTCTCTTTAGAATTGTTTCAACCATCTTTCTCTCTCTAAATTTCTTTCATTTTCATTGTAGTAGTTGTGTGATTTAATATCCTTCAATCGAATAACACAAAGATGATTTCTGGTATTTAAGAAAGACGTCATGGACCTAGTGATGCAATACACAACCCTTCCCAGCTACTCAAGATTCTCTCAAAAGAATTTTCTTTCAATTCTCATGGAGATTAAACACATTATCTATCGACTTCTCACTCCGAGAATGTTGATATTTAAAATGTGGCAATCTACTCCAGACTCCGATCACTAAAACCAGAATGCATTAGCTGAGTCTATAGCCAAATGAGATCAAATCATAAATCACAATAGGACACAAAATGAAATATACGCTCGTTGTTCACAATAAAGAACTTAAGTTATAATGAGAGTCCTACGTAAAATCATCAAGATCTTGACAAAACATTCAAAGTGATACTCTTTAGTATTTCACAGTGGCGAATGTAAATCCTACCAGTTTCAACGTCAAACAATAGTGAAGGTAGCTCACTTATGCAATCCTATATGGATTAAAATTGTGTTAACTAGAAATCTACGTGATCCGGTGTGTGGATACTGACGGGAAAGGCCAAAATTATTGAAATTTTCTTCATCAATTCACCTGAATTTGTTGTTAGCCTACCTGGGGCATCCGAATTTAGGAACGGCGTGTGAGAGATTTGAAAAGCGTTGTTAGCGTCTTTTAGATGCATCCGTTTTAGATAATCCTACATTTTAAGCTGGAAAACATACTAAGGAGATTCTATCATGAATCGAGTCCGAATGACGTAGGTAAAAGATTTATACTATATAACGGTCTTCATGAACCGGAGGTTAAAGTAACCCAAACATCGATGAATGAAAACACATTCTTCTATATCTACTTTTATTGCTAATCCTTACATATGGAGATACAAATGAAGTAATTACCTCATTCCAGTACCGTCATATTCATAACCACACACTCATACTCAATGATCAAATATACACTTCCGCAACTCTAATAATCAAAGAACTTCCTCAAATCATCAAGCTTATGATCAAGAAAAAAGATCTATATGAGGAGGATTGTAGGAGTATGTTGGTAAGAAGCATCAAATGACAAACCAATATGCATTCACGGCAAGTAATGATGATATGAAAAGATCTCAAAAGAAAATATGAAAGACAATGAAAAGATTAACATCAAGATCACTAGAGCATGATTAGAACAAGACCACTATTACACAACAAGACTCAAGATAACACACATTAAAGATCAAAGATCAAGTTCACAAAAAGATATCTTAATGATCACCCCTTAAGAGGGGGGGGGGTGTTAGAAATAGAAATCTTGATCATTAATGCAATCAAAGAGAGATCTCAATAATCACTCCTTAAGGGGAGATTTTTATGAATGAAAAAGTGACGATCATTATTGAGATATAATCTTGTAATAATTAGATAAATATTAAATGTGTAATTGTTAGGTTAAAGGCTCGTGAATAAAATTAATTTACGAGACCCTACTAAAGCCTTAGCTATGAGCTAAGAGCTCACATTATAAAGGGTATAAATACCCATCACCTCATTTGATGAGGTAAGCTATTTGAATAACAACTTTCATTTTCCCTCTCTACTCTTTCTCTCCCTAGATCTAACACACACTTACACCTAAACACATTCTATATTGCTAAAACGATCCTCTAACAAATTCGGATGTTTAGTGTTCGAACTTCGATGTTGGTCTTAAAACACATATGCTATGTAATTCGAATTCGGAAAAAATCACATGTAATTTTATTAGAATATTTAAATTAGTGTTTGATTACATGTGATTTCTCATGCAAGTTTTAACAAAGAATAAAAGAGAAAAAATAGGTAAAAACGTAAAAAACAAAAAAAAATGTTTTACGATAGTATATGAAAGTGCCCGTTCGTAGAAAAATAAGTAAATGTAGGTCATGGCGGTATAATTTGTTTTGTCCAATGATTAACGTTTCATGATATTAGATGAGATATTAAAATTATAAAGTATAAGTGTAATTGAATTTTTAATTTGAATATTAAAATATTTTTAATTTTAGCTATTGTTTTTTCCTATATATAACAAAAGGCAGGGGTCGTTAAGGCACATAACGATCGTTAAGCTCTAAGACAAAAAAAATTGATGAACAATAATTTTAAAGTGTGTGAATAGTAATATGAACAGTAGTAACTGTCATTACTTAACGGTCGTTAGGTAACGGCCGTTTTAAAAAAAAAACTTTAATAATAAAATATAAATTACTCCAACACAGATTTTATGTAATTGGTCATTCATGTTTGTGAATTATCCTTGGGGTTATCAAGTTATGAGAATAGTCCCCGAGGTTATCTATCGGTTGCAAAGTTAGTGTTTAACGTAAAACCTCGCAATAATCGTAAAACGACACAGTTCGCAAATACCCCTCGACGAAACACGGGTTCGCAAACCTCGTTTAATCCATTTTGTAATTCTGTTAGCTTTATTAGTAGATCTCTTTAAATTTAAGGAGGTAAAATAGATCTCACTTAATCACAAATAGATTACAGGATATTGGGTGAACTTAGAAAGTTAGCAGAATTCGTTTACTAGCTTGGGAAAGTGCCGCTTAAAAGCATCTTCAATGTTATCATTAAAAAATTTACAGTGTTAAAGTGACATTTTTATTGGATATTCTTGCACTAAATAATTTATGTTTCGATGTATGACACTAAATATTTGCACTAAACACTTTTATCCTGTTTAGATTGTATGTTAACACGAAATATCGGAAGTATAGTTAGAATGTTATATATTAATATTAGGCTCATTGTAATCGAGTTTGTTAATACAAATATTCGCGTAAAAACGATATTTATATTTAATGATTTTCGAGTTTTGATAATAACAAATACAATGTCATACTACGTAAAAGTTTACGTAAACAAGTTTTTTGGTCGTAAGTTTACTTGTCGACGACAAATCACTTAGGGTATGAATATAGCATTATAAAGCGTAGTTAATGATCAAAGAAATATATTATTTTCTTTCATATAAATTTAATCATTTTCATAAATCACCACTAATCAAATGATTTCAAGTAAACACATGATTAATTATAAGCTAGTTATCAGTGTTGCAAAAATCGGCCTATGCGGCCGATTAATCGGCGCTCGACGGGGATTAACCACCTTGATTTTCACTAATCGGCCTTATTAATCGGTTTGGTCAAACATCGGTCAACATACCGATTAATGGGATAAAATCGGCAAAATCGGCATAAATCGACCAAATCGAACAAAAATCGGCTAAATCGGCCAACTCGGTTACGGATATAAATCAGCCAAATCGGGGATAAATCGGTCAACTCGGAAAAAAAATTGGCTAAATCGGGAAATTCATGCATATATTTTCAAAACTTTTATAATTTTATATATAAAAAATCAAATCCGATTAATCCCCGCCTAACTGATTAACCGTTAGGCGGTACCCGTCCGCCCGACTAGCGCTTAGCGATTTTTGCAACCTTGTCACTTATATTAATCAATAGACAAAATAGGATTAACCATAAATGCAAATAATTTTTCCAAATCTTTTCAAATCAAGAAAATCTTTTCATTTTCATGTTAAAAATATTTCTTTAAAAGAATCTAATAAATCTGATTATTAAATATATAAGTATATTTTATAAAGATTTGGGGTTAATCACTAAAATACAAAATAATATCCAGCTGCTACACACGGATCTATCATAACCAAAGACGGATCCAGGCTGCGGAAGATCCGTGGATCTGTGTAGCTATCAGCGTGGGCCAGAATTTGAAATTCAAATTTCCCTATAAATAAGAACCAAATATTTTCATTTGCTTCAGCCCTTTTCAACTTTTCTCTTGCATATTTATTTTCTCTCATACATTCTTTGATTATTATACTTGTTATATAATTCATTACATGTGCTCCAATCATTCCACTCTTTAGTGAATAACATAAGGAAGACTTCAAGCTTCAAGTGTTATTAGTTTAATAGAGTCATCACACTTGTGATATTTATCCTCATTCATTTATTTTTCTTGCGTTATCATATGTGTATGATAGGTTAGTATTTTAGGCCTTAAAATATGTAATGTGTTAGATTGGTCTATTTCGAAGTAGAACTTGATATTTAGCTTAGTACCAAAAAAAGTGTAAGCGATGTGTACGGTTTTCTCCGCCTAAAGAGAGGTTGTTGACATAGTGAAGAAAACGCTCGAGTTGGGTACTCGGGGAGTGGAGTAGGGCGAAGAGGAGCTTCGTAGCCGAACCACTATAAATCATCGTGTCTTTGGTTTGATCTTTCATATCTTTACTTATTTATATTCATCATTTACTTACTTACTTATTACATCGCTATCATATACATACATGTATATCTATTGATTTCACATAAGTAGACAATCTATGTTTTATTTTTTATAACGGTAAAACTATTCAACGTCCCTTCTAGTTTCCAAAATTGGTATCAGGAGTCAAGGTTACCTAAGATCTTTAACGTATATTTTACAATAAAGCTTGAATAGATCTGTGGATTACGATAAATATCTAGAAGGGAAATCTATGCAAAGACCGCTACTTTTCAAAAGTGATTGTTTTATTTATTGGAAAAATATATTTGAAACTTATGTGAAAGCAAAATATTTAGATCTCTGGCATATTATCATTAATGGTGATTTTCCACCGGTTACCAAAAATGAAGTTACCAAAGTTTTTAAGATGATCTTAAAAAAGAATTTTGCTAAAAATAATGAGGCTAAAATGGTTCTACATAATCCTTTACCTAAAAAAGAATATAAAAGAATTTTATGTGTAAAACGGCTTAAAGCACTTGATGAATGTTTTTCTAGCAAAAACTGTGTTAGGAAGTTTCTTAGGGATCTACATTAAATATGGAGAGCAAAGGTCACGGCGATTAAAGAATCAAAAGATTTGCCATCACTAGCTCTAGACGAGCTCATCGGTAATATAGAAGTACATGAAGTAGTCATGGAAAATTATTCTAAAATTTACAAAGGAAAAAAGGAAAGGGTCAAGTCCATTGCCTTGAAAGCTAAGAAAGAGTCTACTAATGATGAAACTTCGACACCCGAAAGCGATGACGAAGAATAAGCTATGGCCGTAAGGAATTTTAAAATTTCTTTAGAAGGAAGGGTATATTCGTTAGAAAACCACGAGAGGAAAAGAAGTCATTCAGACAAAGGGGTGATAAAAAAGGCAAGAGTGATAGGAAATGCTTTAGTTGTGGTGATCTGAATCATCTCATTGGCAAATGTCCAAAGCCTCCACCAAACAAGGATCAAAGAGCATTTGTTTTGTGGTGCTTGGAGAGATAGTGAAAATGAACCCGGGGACAAAACCAATAAAGAAACTTATCTAATGGCTCAATCAACAAATGAAGTGCGTTTGGTTACCAGAAAGTATAGGTACACCAACGGGGGAGTTCAATCCAAAATAGATCTATTCACATCATTCGCGCTTACTCCAAAAAGTAATTAACGATTCATGATAGTGGGGTCTTAATGGCAAAAGTAAGGACTTAGGCAATAATATATCAGGATAGCATACAATTGAAAAACACTCGTATTCATGGTTTATAGCATGTATCCCCCTCGCAGGTTTATGAAAACATTAGAAGATTTAAATTGTGAGGCTATAAACTCACCTTAACAGGGGAAATCTGATTGATGGCAAAAGTATATCAAGTGAAAGTAACGGCCTCGTTACGCAACCTGGGTTAATATGTCAAGTCTTAGTGTGATGGTTTATGTTTCAAAACGTCATAAAGTTTAACGTATTACTTTGATTTATTAATTTATGGAAATATTGTATCACTGTTTGGGCTATCATAATCCAGAGGCCATGTAGTAACGTTTGAGGAGTCGGGCACTTTAAATCGTAAACCCTGCAAACTCGTCAAAACAAATACCCAAATGGAACCCCTCACATGAAATTCCCTAGTAACGTGATACAATAAGATTTTTAAGTTTCTTCAAAAGCTAGTCGATGATAAATTACGTTAATTATATAACGTAATTGTTTTATAATGCGTCGATCGTTGATTAATAGCGATAAATGTATCGGGTTTTAATAAAATCTAGTTTTATAATATATTTTTATAATTTATATAACAATATTATATTTTATATTTTTAAGTTTGCAAAAATGGCAATATATACCCTTGGTTTATAAACTTTTAAAAGTTTAGTCCTTTATATATAAAGTATATATAATTTAAACCTTTAACTTTGAAACTTGGCAAGGTAGGTCCTTATAGTTATAACTTTAGGAAAATAACATTTTCAGCCCCTCTAGTTATAAATTTTAGAAAGTTACGATATATACCCCTATGCATGAAAACATTTGCAAATTAAGTCCAAAAAGCCATGCAAGCTTATTTTAGGGTTCCAAATGATATTTGTAGGTTATAGCTTATTAAAATAAGCTAAAATAAGATGTTCTAATGTAACAAAAGTTTAGAAAAAGGATTCGTTAGATAGAAAATCAAAACAGGTCGTTTTTAGGGTTTTAACCAAAAACACATAGGTTTGAGGATTCAAGGCGTAAACAAGAGTTCATATAGGATCTTAGGAGTCTTATGAATATTCTAAAGCAGATTATGAGCTTATTAAACAAGATTATAAGCTTACTTGAGCTAAAATGGGTCGAAAAGAGGATTTTAGGTTCGTATGCCTAGAAACGACTTTAAGGGTTTCTTTTTCTTGGTTCTTGGCTTCAATTCTGATCTTGGGGCTTCTCTTGATCCTTCTGTGTCTGCTTTGATCTTGTTAGAACTCCATTTGAGTGTGTATTGAAGTTTTGAGGTGTGATTTGAAAGAGTGTGGGTGTTTTGGATTTTATAGGGCTCGAATGGGCTTGGTGCCTAAGTTTTGGTGTTTGATTAGTGTCAAGGCTAGTTGAGATGACTAAGGGATGCTAGATGGTGAGTCTTAAGAGCTAGGAAACTAGATATGAAAGGTGGAAGGGTGTGGAGGGGGTCACGGCTATCATAGGGGTGACAAGGAGACTTAGAGCTCAAGGATGGTGATGGAGGTGCTTGTAAGGTTCTTGGGTGGCTGTTAGTGACATGGTGGTGAGGTCATGGTGGTACTTGAGAGCTAGCTTGGTTGGAAATGGGTCAAAAATGAAAGAAAAGGGTATCGGGTTGGTTTTGGTTTCGGGTTAGGGTTTTTGGTTTTAAATTCGAGTTAGGGTTAGGGTTTAGGATAGATTAAGGTTTAAGATTAAGGTTTAGGAATAAGATTAGGGTTTAGGATTAAGGTTTAGGGTTTAGGATTAAGGTTTAGGGTTTAGTTTTAGGTTTAAAATGAAATTAGGGTTTTAGGATTTTGTTTAGGGTTTAGGGTTTGAGATTAGGGTTTTAGGATGACTTAAGGTTTATGTTTATGGTTTAGAAGTCATGAATTAAGTGTTTGTACCTTGTGCTAAAGAGGTAGTAAGAAACTAAAGTGATTTAGGAGGTAAAATGACCTAATTTGACTTTCTTGCATTATTGACTTGTACATTGTGCTTTAAAAAGTTATACTAGGGTTTAGGAGGGAAAAGATATTAAAATGTTATGCATTGTACACTTGTACACATGTTTGAAGGCTTGCACATTTATTTTATATGTATACATTACAAATGGTACGTTAAATGGATAAGGTACTTGGTAAAAATGATATTAAGATATAGACTTGACATATTAGGATGTTTACATGATATAAACATAGACATAGTTGGCATAGGTAGAGGTTGTGTAAGCTCGTTTACTTTAGAGATGCAAGTTACGTTGCATAATGAGATAAAGCAAAAATTTCCCTATAAAAAGGTGGTATATATAATAGATGGATATTACAGTGCATCTAATTTAATAGATGGATAATTACATTGATAAAAATTACGGGTTGTTATAGGTTATGACTAGATCGGTTCCCAAAGAGATGTAACTAGTTCGGGTTTAAGAGTCTTGACTAGATCGGTTCCCAAGTGAACATGACTAGTTCGGGTTCAAGAGTATTGACTAGATCGGTTCCTAAGTGAACATGACTAGTTCAGGTTCACACTAAAAACATTCACAAACATGATTTTGTTGCACACGAGTTGTTCTTTTACCATTTATTATCATAAGGATAACCTTTAGACACAAGTCTAACAACATTTATCCACGAATTCATCAAGATTATACAAGATACGAACACTTTTACACATTTAGCACATTCATTCAATTATCTACAGACAAGGGTGGGTTTTAATGGCTCAAGCACATTCAATAATCGATAAACATGCATTCTATTACAAAGCCCATCAACAATTTACATTATTTCCCAAAACCCTAAATTATCGAGCATACACTCAGGCATAATCTCATTCATATGTCAAGCACACATAAAACTGTATTATACGAGTCTTCTATATTCCAAAGCAATCATAACCCCTCAACCAATTTGATGATTTATGCACTTTTGATTTTGAGAAACCCTAATTCAATAATTAGGGTTTTCGAGTTCAAAGTTGAATTAAATCCTAATTCCTTCGAGGTATGACATGTTTAGGAAGTGTAGAACAAGTGTTTAGATTTACCTTAGGTTCGAAAATAACAAAAGATGAAGATGGTGATGATGGCGATTGATTTTTGGTGATGGAGGGAAAAATAAAATATCTGTGTGTGTTTGTGTGTGCTGGGGACGGGGTGGGGTGGGTGGGGTTTTTATCAAAAATTCAATTTTAACACATTTGGCCCCTCAAGATTTATACTTTTTCCATTTTGCTTACTTAAGTTTTATAAGGCATATACAAGTTAAACAAGTAGCACAAAGAGTCCCTAATGTTTATACTATCATACCTATAGACTTAATTTATGAAAAATACTCCCCAAAGTCATAAACACATAACATATAAGGCACACGAAATGTAAACTCAATTATCTTCCCTTAATAAATGATATTCCGTTATTGTTTAAAACCTTTTTCCTTTGAAACTCATTATTATTATGAAGAAGATTTTTGACATTTTCTCCCCCTTAAACAGTGACCCGTTTTCTATTTAAAGAGCTGTAGTCATTGTTTGAGAAGTTGAATGTCTTTGAAAAAGCATTTTCTGATGAAGCAATGTTATATCTTTGAAAAACAAACACCAAAATAAGATTTCTCTTATTTTAACACATATGCGCACTGACACGTACACGTATGGTAATATAGGAAGCACGGGTTGTGATACAAAGTAATCACAACCCTTTGGATGGTCATGAAGTAGACCATGCCCGAGAATAAATTCTCGTTATGAGGTCAAGTTTTCTTTTTGAAATACTTGCCTTTAAGATGATGATTGGGTTGCTATCTGAAATAATAGCAAGCCATTTGGCATGTTTTGAAAACATTTGGAACTTTTGCTCTAACTTTATTTACAGCCTTGTATCATTATTGAATGACATTTCTAACACCGTAAATGTTATCGATTTTTAGAAGACATGCCATGATTACTTCTTTTTATATTTTTACATTTTTTAATTTTTTCTTTGATTTTATGAATTTTATATTTTTGTATTTTGTTTTTATAGTT
>BQNB010025962.1:0-59085 GCA_026074375.1 Tanacetum coccineum
TTGAAAACCATGATTTTGAAAATTGTTCCCTCGATTAAAATTATTCCCTTGACCCTGATTGTTATAATTCCTATTTTGACCTTGATTTTGCACCGGGGCAAATCTAGGTGGTGCCATTTGATTACTAACTCGATTCGGTGGAGCATGTTGATTATAAGTTCCCGTGGTTGCACTTGGTTATTATCGGTAGCCGGACAATTATACCATGCATGAGCTCCACCACAAGTAACACAATTTTCCTCAACCGCCTTAACCGGTGCGGGAGTAACAACCTTCTTGGAAACAATCTCGACTAAGGTTGAAAGTTGATCCGCAAGTTTGTCAATTCGTTCATCCGTTTTGCTAACATTTTCCCTAGAATTAACCTTAGAAGCATTTGTTTTGTTTCTCGAATAACGCACTTTTGACTTATTTTCAATTATATTCAAAGCTTCCCTAGTAGTCTTAACAAATTACCACCCACCGCGGAATTTAAGGAGTCTTGTTCGTTCTCGGTTAAACCATTATAAAAGGTATTAACTTGAGTTAACTTCGAAAATCCGTGGTGAGGACAAGATCTAAGCATACCCTTAAAACGTTCCCACGCTTCACTAAAAGATTCATCGAATTCTTGTGAAAAACAAGAAATTTTGTTCTTAAGGTGAGTGGTTTTTGAAGGGGGGAAAAATTGGTTAACGAACTTGGTAACGAGATCATCCCATGTCAAAATTGAATTCGGGGGTTCTTTCTCATACCAAGTTTTAGCGGCTCCCTCGAGCGAATAAGGAAACATCATAAGCTTAATCACATCATTAGGCACATTCCTAAAACGTAAGGTCGAAGTGATCCTTTTGAAACTATTAATATGAGCATGAGGATTCTCATTTTCTAAACCATGAAACGGGTTCGCTTGAACCAATTGAAGCAAATTAGTTTTGATCTCAAAATTATTGGAATTGATTTCGGGTAAAACAATAGCCTCTTCGTAACCCTCGGTGGGTGCACGGAGTAATTCCTCCATAGTTCGATCCGCCATCGCGACTATGGTTGGTCCGGGAATTGGCTCTTGTAAAATGCAAGGTTCAACAACAACCGGAAGTGGGATTTGTTGTTGTTGACGACGGTTACGGTTACGAGTCTGCGAGCGAGTGCGCATGCACTTAAAAAGGAAAAATCTAAAATTAAAAGAAAAAATTTTACACTAATTTTTTTGGAATTTTAATTTTTTTGCAACAACAAATTTTAACGGTTACACGAAAGAGACTTAAACCAAATAATCAACTACTTCACGGTAGCTCTTAAAAATTTCTTTTTAAGGTGAGCCGTACTTCGTAGAGACACAAATAGTAAGTGTTAAATCTTTGGGTCTAATTGGGAACTATTACAAGTTCACCGGAACTTATTTATGATAATATCTCAATTGAAGATATTATTTGTTAGTGTCCGATTACCAACTTTGTTTATTTAATTTCTTTTTTTTAAAGGACGATTTTTTTACATTTTTTTTTGTTTTTTTTATATGATAGCTATACTAGAAAGAAAAGAAAAATATTTTTTACTTTTTATATATTATGATTTTTTTTATTTTTGAAAATTCTAACAAAAATAAAACTTTCGAGGACGAAAGGATCTTCAAATCTTATTGATAAATGCTTAATTGTATATATAAAATACCCGGGATTTTGCCAAATAAAAGCCAAATAATGCCAAAAGGATAGAAAAATGTGTGCTTTTGTGTCTATTGTGAAGGAAAGGATAAAAAAGACAAAAGGAAGCAAAAACAGTCAAAAACCGACAAGAAACGGAAAAGACAAGACAAGAGTGAAGAATTCCGGAAGTATGATCTCCCGGGTCGTTTTCCTAATGATTTGAGAAATTAAAACCTCGTTTGATATTGGATATTGATTTGAATGGGTTTGAAAATTGATTGGGTTTTCTATAACTACTAATTAAAGCACAATTAAAAACAAGCAATTAAAAATAATTAAAGCACAAAAGCAAATAACGGGAACAAAGAAAACGCGACAAATAAGCAAGTAAGGCAAAACTAACTTCTAAAAATGCAAACTTAATTTCTAAACTTAAAATAGGACAAAAGAAAATTTTAAGAAAAAGAAGAATATTTTTTTGATTATTTTTGAATGTATTAAGAATTAAAAAAAAAATTAATCTAATTAAATCCTAAAAAATAGCAAATTAAGTACTAAAAATTTAGAAAAATTATTTTTAAACTTAGAAAAGTCTAAAATAACCTAAAAACTCAGAAAACTATTTTTAACTATTTTTAAAATTAAAGTCCTATTTTTAAACTTAAAATTAAAAGCTCAAAAATGAAAATTAAAATCTAAAAGGTGTAAAAATGATTTTACTGAATGTAAACCTAAAAGTAATTTTTATAAAACTAAAAACTATTTTTTTGAAATTTTCTGAAACTTTTTTCTATTTTTAATGAATTTTCTAAAATTAAAACTTTCGAAAAACTATTAAAAATAAACTAATTGATGGAAAATTACGAAAAATTCAGGAAAAATCTAAAATGTAACAAAGATTAATAGAAAAATAAAAGACACAACTCAGCTTATTAAATAAGCTGAGAAAATGGCTTATTAGGCTACGGCTTATTATAGAAGATGAAAGGTAAAACGACTATATTAATTAAATGGTAAGGAATGTGGTTGGATGAGCTAATGTAGCACAATGGTTAAACGTATGGGCATGTGAAGGAGAGGTCTAGGGTTCGAGGCAGGCAAACCCCCTTTTTACTTATTTTTTTATTTTTGACTTTTTAACAAAACTGAATATTGGAACTTATAGAAGGAACATTTTTAAGCATTTTTAATTAAGGGACAATAAGCTCAAAGTCAAAGATAAGCTTAAAAAGAGCTTATGAATGTCTGCTT
Source organism: Tanacetum coccineum (assembly GCA_026074375.1). Classification (NCBI taxonomy): domain Eukaryota; kingdom Viridiplantae; phylum Streptophyta; class Magnoliopsida; order Asterales; family Asteraceae; genus Tanacetum; species Tanacetum coccineum. Next base: position 2,880 of record BQNB010025962.1, read on the forward strand.
ACAGGAAGTAAGCTTTTAAGCCCAGTTTTGCTAGTTTGAACTTAAAAGCTTGCACAAGCTTAAATACAAGCTCATTTTGAAAACCAAAAGATGCCCTGGACTCCTTATGATATGCTTAAGCTAGAATTAAATAGCTTATTAACTAAAAACTACTGAATTCTAACTAAATTTGAAAGGTAAACGAGTAAACTCAGAAAATAACTCATAAAGCTCAATAAGCTAAACCAACCCTTTAGCTTTTTAAAACTAGAAAATCAACTATTAAGCTATTGAACTAAATGATAAAACATTATCCTATAAGCTAGAGTTTTGAATTTAAAAGCTACTTTCTAATTTCTACTATTTTTTAGTTTTTTTTTATTGAGGTTTTTTATGACTTTTTGAAAGCAAATTTACTAAAGAGAAATAGCAAGAAATGAGAAAATAAAACTTATTCTATCTAAAGCTATATCTAAACTAAGATTATACTAAGTTTTGAAATCTAAAAGCTATTTTATCTAACCTAATATTGAACAAAAGAAAACAGCAGTAGGAACTGATAAGGTTCCTACTAATGCACTTAGCTAGATGGCAATGTCCAAATGCAGGAAACCAAAATGGTTTCTTATGCACTAAACACACTCAACAAGAGTATTTAAACTTTAATCAAGCAAAATCCAAGCCTTGAAAGGCTTTGTTCAAGTTTTCACAAACAAAGACTAAGAGAAAAAGGTCCCCTGGTGCTGAGATGAAAATATTAAGCCTCAAAATGATTATAAGCATAAACTAATGACTCAAAATAACTCAAAACCTAATCTAATATGCTTATTCAACTAACCAAAAAGAAAACCTGCCATCCAAAGTATTACTTGACTTTTTTGAGGTCAAAACCTGTTAAACCAAAACACCTCCCCCCTCCTTATTGTACTTGACAAGATATGCAATTTATGAATGAAATTGAAAATTTATTTAACAACTCCATAATACAAGACAATAATCAACTTAAAACAAGCTTAATGAATACAAATTAACAACTAATTAAGCTAAATTCAAAGATCTACTACTAATGCTAACTATTTTTGGTTTTTTTTATGATTATAAGACAAATAAATGCAAAACTAGATTTATAACTATTAAGCTAAAAACAGAAAAACAAATATACCTACTAAGCTAAGATAAGATCATATAAGTACAAATGAACATACAAATTAAGCAAATAAGCACATTTAAACTAATAAGCAATTTTTAAGCTAAATATTAAAGGACAAAGTAATTTAAATGAAGACTTACAGTATCCTTAGCCAAACAAAGGTAAAAGAGCTCAAAAGAGCTTATCAATAGCTTTGGCTTATTTAAAATAAGCCAGTAAAGTCCATGGGATTCCTTCCTTAACTGAATCCCCTTCCCTAAGCTTATAATCTAATAGACAAGGTTTTTAGCTTATTTTATTTATTTAGGTAGATTAATAAGTCTGAATTAAGCTCTATCACTAGCTTAGAGACTAGTGAGAGCTATAGAGAGCTTATTGAACATTAGCTTATTATTTAAAAAGAAGTGAGAGCTTATGACAGATTTTTTTAAAGATTAAAACTGAATTTCATTAATATAAAACGTAATTACATAACTTAAAAGGAAAATTACAACTGATTTTAAAAGAAAATTACAATAAGCTATTAATAATCTAAAAGCTAAACTAGGTGTAAAAAGGAAAAAAAAGATAAATTGTGAGAGAGTGTGCTATTTAAAGCCCTGATAGCTTAACATCTAGGCCATTCCTTGCTGCCCATGCTTCTTTTGAACTTGCCCCGTACAAGTTCGCATTAATCAATGGATATTCAATATGAAGCCCTTGGATCAAGAATTCACAAACGATTGCCAAGCTTGTCAATGCCTTTGATGTGACACGCTGTGCCTATTTTTGTGAGTGTTTTAAGAGTAAAACCAAGCAATTCCTTATGCTTTCTTCATAGCCACGTGTGATTGATTTGCTTGAATGACCAATACAATGCCCTGAGATAAACGATTTTACCTTGTTCATTGGTGAATTAGGGCCCTTCAATTGTTGTTTTGTACAAGTTTTAATTGTCATTTTGCCCCTAATCTTTAACACATGTGAAAAGTTGGAAGGGTCAAGAATAGTATAACTTATTTTCCACCTTATTTTAACGAACGGGGTAACTATGATTTAACTTTGTATAATTGCAACTTGGGTCCTTGTGTGTTTTTAGAAATATAGATGAGTGGAAATTTCAAGTATAAACAACTTTAAACTTTAGCAATAATGGTCCCTGGAGTTTTAATAAAAAGGAAATGGGCTAGGGCGTTGGGCTTTTGATTTTGGTTATGGATCCGGGTAAATTTTTTTAAGGGTTTAGGGCCCATTAAGCCTTAGGGACCATTTGTGTAACTTTTGGAACTTAGGGGAACTGAAATGAAACATTTGGGATTTGTCTTCTAGTGAGTTGACTTTGTTGACCCATAGTTGACTGAAGTTGACTTTTTCTGGCTTTGGCTTTGAATCTTTGGCTTCTCTTGTGCTCTTCCGTTTCTCGTGTCCGTGTTTGCCCGTTTTTGACGGTTTTCTTGTGATTTTTGATATATCTGTACCTGCACACACAAAACACAAAAACAAGTATATTTTTGCCACTTTTAGTCTATTTTGGGTTTAATTAGGCTATTTTTAGGTATAAACAGATATGTGTAATTTTACACCTATCAATAGCCATTTACTACAGGTGTGCAGAATCTGCGTACCTTTTGTCCATTGTCAGCTGAACTAATTCATCAACGTCCGAATCGGTTGATTCCACTGGCAAAAATGATAACATGACATTAGGGCTACAACCTAGAGTTTTTACTCTTATTATCCAGATACCTATTAAAGAGAGAGAAGCGACGCTGCGATCCATATGTTTATATAGACTGATCCGACTCTGAACTAGTGCCTAGTTTTAGGGTTTTAAGGTTTTAAAACTATATTAGGGTTTTCTGGGTTTAATTCTTGAATATTATTGTTGAAATAATGAAATTATGATAGGATATGATTGTTAATGTTGTAATTTAAGTTATTACAACTTATTTGAGTGTTGGTTTGGGGTTTTGATGGATAAAAACCAAGAAACGGGTCATAGTGTAGTATTTAGCTCGGGTTAGGGTTTTTGAGTTTCGAATTAGGGTTTTAAGAGTAAAAATGTGTATGAAAGTTTATGAACAGAATAATTAGGGTTTACACATTGTATATTGAGTGTATTAGCTTGTACAAAACTGATGGTGAAGAAATTAGAATGAAAACGGAGGTAAAACAGCTATTTTAGAGATCATGCTTAATGAATTATACATTGTGCTTTTAAGGACTTTTACATTACTTGAAGGGAGTTTATATTTCAAATGAAATGTTATATTACTTGTATATATGCTTTAGTAGCTTGTACATTCACTTTAGATATTAAACCTTCATGTAATTAGGGTTTAGAGGTATACGATAACGGTTTAAAGCCCGTTTTGATATAACATTGCGAATGGTACATTATAGGAATAATGTACTTTGTAAAAAGAATATGATGATTGACCATAAACAAGTTATTATTTTTGCTCGACATAAAATGAAGACAGAGGATTGCCATATATAGGTTACGTGAGCTTGTCTACTTTAGTTATGCAATTTAGCCTTGCTTTATGAGATTATTGACAATGCACAGTAATGTAATAAAGCGAAAATTTCCCCGTATAAAAAAATTGTGATAATAGTAAAATAGGTTTATGAAGATTTTTGTGTTGTTATAGTCTCCACCCTTACACAGAAATCATGGTCGCCGAATTAATTGAAATTATAGTGAATAGATGTAGGTACTAGGCATGAATTTGATTTTTATGTTAGGTTAATCAAGGTCACAAGTCCACGTGTGTGATGCATTTATAATTATGTTGTACACCATAATTATATTTACCTCCTTTCATACGTCTACTTATTTTCAAAACTACACCTCTTGATGATAGCCAATCGAATTTCTTCAGATCCTGCTAGAACCTGGGTGGATGAAATACTTTGATTTGTGGAACCTGTGGGTTATGGGCCCACCATGCTTCTGCTGCACTACTCCTAATCGAGAGCGCGCTGCGAACACTATTCATTAATCTTTAAAAGTATCAACAAATCGAATAGAATGCCTAATCACAAGTCTTTATCAAAATTTCGATAACCTCTATGGTATTTAAAATCATTGACCATTGTAATAGAATTCATGTTTGGTTCCTTTTTATGTATTTTTGTCAAGAATAAACAGAAAATTTTTAGAATACAGAGATCATGGAATGAGTAATGTCGAGGAATGATTATGAATTTGTAAGAGAGTTGCTAATCACGTGAGATACAGATTTTGAAATGAACAGATGATGAAGGTAATAAAGGTAATAATGATAATGATTAAGGAATTGTTTGTACAAACGAATTGAAAGAAACTTGTTTGTATGTATGTTATATACTTAAGCCTACTTATTTATAATTTTCACTTACAAAAAGAAGCGTTAAACTCCTTGTAACTTGATATTTAATAAATTCATTAGTTTCCGAAGATTTATAATTTTACTTATTCAAATGAATAATGTGACCTAATTCATTTTCAATAAGATGATCAATAAATTGTCTTACCTAAGCAAAAAACCACGATATGGTAATGTGTAGAAATGATATTATTTTCATGAATTGTTAGATAATATTGAATTTGATTGTAGCTGACGCCCATATAATCGAGGAATGATAATTTAATTTCAAGAAGGTATAGGATAGTATTTAGAGTTGAACATGGATAAATTGACGAGTTTTGATACCACCAGATAACAAGATGTAACGGAATTATCACTTTATTAATTCATGGATAACTTTACATATGAAACTCTAAAAGAGTTGATACTTATGTTACATGTCTCGAGATTTGGTTGAGAGATAGAGTGATGTTTGGAAACAAAAGTTCTTAGTTCCTACAGTTTCTAGTCTGATGGCCTACTTTGTGGCAATTCTGATTCTGACACCTGACGGTGCACGATCCTATGTTATGTAGAGTACATTTCCTACAAAGGGATGAGGTCCATTATTATCCATGTTTCCATTGCCTGAATACTCCTGTCTTCCATTTTGCTGCGGATGGTGATCATTGTTGCGGTTGTTATTGTTACGGTTATCTGGGTAGTTATTTTTGTTAATGTGATTGTTGGAGTGGTTATTATTGTTGCGATCATTGGGGTAGTTGTCTTTGTCACGATTATTGGAATAGTTGTTGTTATTGGGATAGTTGTTGTTGTTGGTGGTGTTCCTTCTATCATCAAACTTTCGTTTGTGATCATTGGTTTCTTGCACAGAATTACGCTTTATTATTTGGTCCATTAGCCTGTGAGCATGTTTTGGCTTTCTCCATATTCTGAGGTTTTTTGAAGCAGTAACGTTTCCTTCAATGCTTTGCGGCAGTCCCCCGATGAAATCTACCATACGATTTTGTAGTTAGGTAACCATATTCGGGCATACCAAAAATGGTCTAATTCCTGGAGATCTATCTAATATAGTCTTGTGAACACTTCCATTTACATCATACCATAAAATTCATCTTCCATTTTCCTTGATCTCATTTGAGGACAATACTTTGGTTACATCAGAAAGCCTTTTTAAGCCTCATTCCGAGGTGATTTGATTAGCTTGCTCCTATTTCCCATAGGCTGGCATATGCATTCCACCAAACAAGGCATCACAGTTAAAGTACAGTAGCATATGATACTTTATTTCCCATCAAATCTGCTTCGAGAGATACTTGATAAGGTATGTTTCAAACCGAGCGAAAAGCCTACTGCTCCTATCTGTAACAATTAAATAGAAAGGTTGACAGTTGATAAACTCTTTGTAGTTTCCCGTTTTCACTGCAGGAGTTCCAGTAAGATTGGTGTTCCTGTTGGGATTACTAGCACTTACCATGGCAGCAGTTTGTGCTTCCAGGGCTGCAGTAAAATCAACAATCAGTTGCCGGATGGCATCCAAAGTTATGGCTGGTGTTTCGGATGTTGATGTCCTTTTGGGAGACATTCTATCAACATAAGAGAACATGTAGTAAGAATGACATCACAAGTTTAGAAAGAAATATTTAAAAGAAATGTGCCTGCTTAAAATGCTTAAAGAGAAATGCTTATTTTTAAATTTTAAGCACTTAGGGGTTATGGTATGATTCATGAAGACGGAGATAATGATGCAATTGGTGGAAATGATGATGAAAGAGCGATAAGTTAGAAACAATAAGATACGAAACGGTATTGCCTTTATAAATAACTTGCCTTCTTATTGTACATAGTCAAGATTTGACAAGCGTTTTTATTTATACCACACATCCTGTAGCTAGATAAAATTTATAAATAAGCTTGATAGAGTTTATCCGGTAAGAGTGACATCTAAAGATCTTCCTGATTTGTTTGGTGACGAGCTTGGATTTTCTCAATGATTTGTTCAAGATCGGAAATTCTATAATGAGCAAAGGCAATCTTATCCTTTTGTCCTAACCGCTTCTTTTGAAGTCTAATAATCTGAGTGCGGATTTTCTTAAGTTCGGTCTTTAGTTCGTCACTATTCTTTAGTATGATCATTCTATCAATACGTCCTTCCTCTATTTTCTCGATGTGGTGAAGATAGAGTTCATCTAAGTAATTCAAAATATCTTTGATTTGTCCCTCATGATGTTTCAGATACATCTTAATTGGATATTTTCCTATTTCAAATATCTGAGGTGGGGTAGGAGTATAAACTAAGGAAGATGGTGATACCAAATCACAGGTTTGATTCTAGGATGAATTAGATAACGTAGTTGAGGAAGAAGATGAGGAACATATTCGCTTCTTAGGTGGTAATAGTTCTTCAGGAACAAAGAAATATCGAGGATCAAATAGTAATGATGGTGGTAATACCGGATATAGTGAGTCAAAATACTGTGAAGTAATAGGATCTGGTGATGAAATAGGTGATTCCTTAGCATAAAATGCTTGTACATCCTTCAAACAAGGATTATTGTAGAAAGATAAGAATACTGGTGGGATCATATTATCTGTAGAGTTTTCCGAAGAGTTAAAAGAACTTCTCCATTAGAAAGCAGGGAAATAATTCGATGAGACGAAGTATAAGATTGATAATATTCATAAGAGGAAAAAGCATCCTCAATATAGGAAGTAGAGCGGGTTGGGAGAAAGGACATCATTCTGTACAACCCGTCGTAAATATCCAAAAGTTATTATGTAATAAGTAATAATAGGATATGTATAATTACATACTTGTTCCGGAATGTAGTGTCAACGTATGAATTTGATAGCTAGAAAAGGAAATGTGGTAATGATATTGACTTGACATGTTATGATGTTTACTTGACATATATGAAGACAGGATTGCCATAGATAGGTTGCGTGAGCTTGTCTACTTTAGTTATGCAAGTTACCTTGCTTAATGAGATATCGACAATGCAAGTAATGTAATAAAGCGAAAAATTTCCCCGTATAATTGTGATAATAGTAAAATAGGTTGATGAAAATTTTGAGTTGTTATACACTAATACTTGACATATTACCCCAGGTTGCGTGACAAGACCGTTACTTTCACTTGATATACTTTTTCCATCAATCAGATTTCCCTGTTAAGGTGAGTTCATAGCATCGCATTTTAAATCTTTTGAATACTTTATAAACCCGCGAGGGGGATACATGCTTAAACTATGAATGCAAGTGTTTTTCCAACTTTATGCTATCTAGATATATTATTGCCTAAGTACCTTCCATTGCCAATATTTCTTAATCATGAACCATTAGTCACTTGCGAGTAAACGTGAATATTGTGGATAGATCTATCGGGGTGTGACAACTCCTGTTAGTGTGCCTATACGTTTGGTACCAATAGCACTATATTTGACTTAATGGATAACTTTCGCAAGTTACCTTTCCATGAGGATATTTGCTCCTCAACCAATGTCACTTCGGTGATTTCCATGTTAACGTATTGATATCATGAGCTTAGGGCAATAATACTATTTTTCCATGATAATTGTATATGCAATTATTACACTTATGGGTGTATAACAACGTAACCCACTATTGAACTTATATTCAAACTGTTTATCATAAACCTATGAATTTTCACTCAACCATTGTGTTGACCTTTTTAGCATGTTTATCTTAGGAAATTAAGCAACTTAAGGCTCGGAGTGGCACAGACTTGAAGGTATCTAAACTGTTATCATTCAAACTTTATGTTTCTAGATTTTGGGACCTCTCATTTTGTAAAACTCTAATAAATAAATGATTGATAACTAAATTTTCCAAAAACATCTCTTTATGATTTGTTTTCTTTAATTATGTTTGTTGTTCTATGAAGTAATACCCCAGATTAGCTTCCGCTGCTATATTTGTCAAAATGGGGGTGTTACAGATTTGTATCAGAGCACATGGTTATAGAGAACAAGGGTAAAACCTAAACTATAACTACTTTTTCCATCCAAGAATGTCTTCTGTGCCATTGCATTTCCCGAATAGTTTGTAAATGATACATAACTATTATACAATTATATAAATAAACTTATGTTATTTACCGTTGGGTTGTTAACAAAGCAATGTCTTCTCCCAACCACCTAACTAGCCAATATTGGAGGGATCTTTGCCTCAACTTTCCGGACTATATCTCGGCTTCCCCAGACTATGTCCCAGCTTCACCAAGAAATACTTATTCTAGCTCTTTAAATAACACATTTGGTTTAGTTCCAATAGCTTCACCAACTCTTTTACTTTTTCATGATGACCCCTATATGAAGGTCATGCAAGCATATGATGCTACTAATAAGGAATCACCTATTCCACTGCCAGATCCTATTACTCCACCAACTATTTTGACTCCATCTTCGGTATTACCACCACCACTACTGTTTGATCCCTTATATTTCTTTGTTCTTGAAAAATTATTACCACCTAAGAAGCAAATCCATCCCCCATCTTCTTCCTCACTATGTTATCTAATTCATCTCGAAAGCAAGTACATTATCCATTTAACGTACCATTTACAACGTTACATCAAAACAAGCATTATACGTTAACGTTTATTCCAAAAACCCTAATTTCATGTCAAAGCAAATGTACAAGCCTTCAAGCATGTGTAAAAGTGATTGTTCAAATTCATAATACTTAAATCAATTTTTCCCCCTAAATCAAAGTACAATATTGAGTCTTCATTGTACAAGCCAATAAAAGCATAAATTCAAACTAGCTCATTTCCTCTAATTTCTAAGATTTAGTAACACTCTTTAGCACTAATTCAAGCACTCAATACAGATATTTTAACATTTTCCCTCTCTAATCTCAGCTCATACCACTAACCTAAAAACCTAAACCCTGAACTCGAAAAACCTTGCAAACACGTGACTCCTTAAAACTAGTTCATAATTTTCAGAAATCTAATTCGTTGATAAAACATAGAATCTGGGAAAAATCAGTAGCTTTGGTATTAGTAAAAATACCAGGTTTTTAGCCCTATGTCTTGTGATCATTTTTGCTGGTGGACTGAAACCCGATTCGACTATCGGATGGAATTAGTGATTGACAAAATGGCAAAAATGTAGCAGATTTGCACAGCTGTAGTTAAATGGCTATTATCTCTAAATTTGTTGTATAGTAGTAACCCTAATATGTAAACTAAAAGTGTTAGAGACTCAAATATCTAAACCATGCGCACTATTTGAGCTTCATCGGAGTTACGGTTTGTAAATGGCAACCAATTACGAGAATGATGTTGGATGTCCAAAAACAGCATGTATAAACTAAATAAACACCTCAAGCTCACCATGAACTCACACACCTTCACCCATTGACCTCACCACCACATCACCATCACTCCAGCACCTTACAAACACCTCCATCACCACCTTGTCATCCAACTTGGCCACCAAGTCTTCAAAACCCCTAGTCATCACCCTAGCCTTCCACCATTCAATCCTACTATCCTAGCTTGTAATACTAATCATCATAGCTGCCATGAATCACTTAAGATAGCTAGGACACTAATCAAACAACAAAACTTGGGCACTAAGGATTTTTTTGACCCTGTATAAGCCGAATCTAAGCAACCCTTTCAATCACACCTCAAATTTCATCATACACTCAATTGGAGTTCTAAGTCAGACCAAGGAAGATCTAGAGAAGTCCCTAAGTTCATAGTTGGAAGCTTAGAAATTCAAGGGAAAGAAGGCCATTGAAGGTCGTTCTAGGCGTTCGAACACAAAAACCCGCATTCGAACTCCAATTTTAGCTCAAGTAGCTCAAAAATCTAGGATCAATAAGTCATAATCTGTTTTAGAATGTTCATAATACTCTTAAGATCATATATGAACTCTTGTTAAAGCCTTGAATCCTCAAACCCATGGGTTTTTGTTAAAACCCTAAAAACGACCAGAATATATTTTCTAGCTAACAAATCCTTTTTCTAAACTTTTGTTACGTTAAAACATCATATTTTTGCTTATTCTAATAAGCTATAACCTGCAAATATCATTTGGAACCTTAAAATAAGCCTGCAAGGGTATATATCGTAACTTTCTGAAATTTATAACTAGAGGGGCTGAAAATATTATTTTCCTAAAGTCATAACTATAAGAACCTATCTTGCCAAGTTTCAAAGTTAAAGTTTAAATTAAATATACTTTATATATAAAGGGCTAAACTTGTAAATTTTTTTAAACCAAGGGTATATATTGCCATTTTTGCTAACTTAAAAATATAAAATATAATATTCTTATAAAAATTATAAAAATATATATCAATATTATAACACTCGATTCTATTAAAACCTGACACATTTATCGTTATTAATCATCAATCGACGCATTATAAAACAATTACGTTATATATTTAACGTAATTTATCATCGACTAACTTTTGAAGAAACTTAAAATCTTATCATATCACGTTACTAGGGAATTTCATGTGAGGGGTTCCATTTGAGTATTTGTTTTGACGAGTTTGCTGGGTTTACGATTTAAAGTGCCCTGACTCCTCAAACGATACTACATGGCCTCTGGATTATGATAGCCCGAACAGTGATACAATATTTCCATAAGTTAATAAATCAAAGTGATACGTTAAACTTTATGAAGTTTTGAAACATAAACCATCACACTAAGACTTGACATATTACCCCAGGTTTTTGGTACGAGCCGTTACTTTCATTTGATATACTTTTGCCATCAATCAGATTTCCCTGTTAAGGTGAGTTCATAGCCTCGCATTTTAAATCTTTTGAATACTTTATAAACCCGCGAGGGGGATACATGCTTAAACCATGAATGCAAGTGTTTTTCCAACTGTATGCCAGATATATTATTGCCTAAGTACCTTCCACTGCCAATATTTCTTAATCATGAACCATTAGTCACTTGCGAGTGAACGAAAAATATTATGGATAGATCTTATCTGGGTGTGACGGACTTCGCCGTTGGTGTGCTCTATACTTTTGGCACCATTAGCACTATATTTGACTTATGGGGTCCTTTTGCAAAGTTACCTTTCCAATGAGGAATTTTTGTTCTCAACCAATGTCACTACGGTGATTTCCATGTTAACGTATTGATATCATGAGCTTAGGGCAATAATACTGTTTTTCCATGATAATTGTATATCGCAATTTATTTACTCTTTATGGTGTATAACAACGTAACCCACTATTGAACTTGTATTCAAACCTTATTTATTTTTAAACAATGCAACGAGTTATGATTTTCAAAACGTCTATTAGTGGTCGTTCTCCTGTGCCTTGTGTTCGGATTTGGTGACGTCACGCCCTCGGACACGTATTCCGTCCAGGCCCCGTCTGGGGGTGTGACATTAATAACATAGGATAAATTATGCTATAAAATAGACGTTATTTGATGTCATCAAGGCCAATGCTTTATGATGGTAGTGTTATTGCTAAGGAAACCAGTGTGATTTCAATTGTTGATTCTGAAGAGACTTTGATGCTTGAGGAAGAGATTCGATCAAAAATGCTGTGAAGTCCTAATGAAATGGATATTCTTTAGCCTGTTAAAGCTTAGTTAACTTAGATAAATCCAAACTAACTATATAAGAAACTATGATTATGAATACTACAAGTTATGCGGAATCTAACTTGCAATACTAAGAAGAACAATTAATACTAAACTTGAATATATTGATTGCAAATATTCTAACTATGAGATATGTGTTTTCTATGATGATTGATATCTCTAACTATGCCGTAGGGTTCCTTTTATACACTAAAGAAAACCCTAATAGGCTTACAAACCGTGTTAAATGATCATGCATATCTATTCCTAATATATCTCATGCATATCACATAAGCAGTACTAACTTCTTATACTTACAGTACTAATAAACTAACTAGCAGTACTAATGATCTATCATTTTGTACTGGCAGTACTAACTATAACTAACAGTACTAACTATTACAACTAGCAGTACTAACGACTTAGTTTATATTCTTCAATCTTCAGTAGCAGTATCAATCTTGAACTAGCAGTAGTAAAGTAGTACTAGCAGTAGTAACTCAGAATTCCCAACAAATGCTTTTAAAACAAAGTGATCTAATGGTCTTAGAAAATAAAGTTAACACTAAACCAATTAATTATGCTGAGTTAAATCGATTATTCGAAGATTTTGGTAAGCGTTTTGTCCTACAACAAGTACTGTCTGATGAACAAGCTTTTCGGTTACAAACTTCACACCCGAATACTGACCAATCTGCTTCTTCACCTGTCAAAATTGAGGCTCCTCGAGAACTTCCTAAGGTAAGCCTGGTTAATACAAGCCTTAAAAAGCTTAAATACCATCTTGGCCAATTTGAAAATGTGGTGAAAAAGCAGATCACGTCCAATGCTTTAATAGAAGGGGAATGGCACTAAAGCTGTTTTTCTAAAAGAAATAATTCCATTTGTAAAGACCTTAAAAGACATATTCAATGTTTTTGATAAAGATCTTTTAAATGAGGTAACAGAAGTACAAACAGTTTTTAACCAGATGGAAGCTATGAAAATTTCTAGAAGAAGATATTTAGCACGTGGTATGAAAAATGGTATTTGTTTTGTATATCAATAAGGGTGGCCGGTTTTAGTTGTGTTAAGGGGAGGGAAATGTTTAATTCTTGTTAAGGTATAAATATTGAGGGCATTGGTAAAGGTGGTATAGTTTACATGCATGCATGAAAGCTCATAACGCGAAACGTAAGCGTTTTACGTAACGTATAAAAATAAAATACGAAAAGTTATAAATTATCTTCGTAATAATTATATAACACTTCTTTGACGTAAACTTTTATTTGTTTAACGCCGGTTTATGTGAATTGTTGATTTTTGGTTTACGCGATTTAACATAACGGTTGAAATTAAAAGTAAATGCGTAAAAGTCCAAAGTAAATATTTTTGAGTTTATTGACATAAAATAACCTGAAAATGCGGGTTGTTACAGTCTCCCTGTGTTAGAAGAATTTCGTCCTGAAATTTAATTTGAGTGACTTTTGGAGTGGTGATAATGAAGAGGTGCGAATACTTGTTCGAAATTCTTACCTTAATCCTCCTAAAACATGGTAACCAACTTTGTTTTCTTAATACAAACAGTGTCATTGAGATGGGTTTCAACTCTTTATTTATACCATGAAGATTTTTGTTCTTAACATTCTCCTTCCTAATCGCTTAACTTAAGCATTCCAAGAATTGTGACGGTAGGTTCAAATTTATCGTGATGACCAAAGTTTATCTCTTAGCGGCTTTCTTTGTTCCTTTTGATTTAGAGCATCAACTATGATACTTCTCCTTTCAAGGAGATAACTAATCTACACCTATGATGGCGTTACCAATACTAAGTTCTACGACATTATGTCGACATTGAATGGGTGATTTAGTAATTTCCTTAATGACGAGTAAGCTCGTTGGCGGATTGTACTAGGGTAACTAGTGATGTGTCTTGACGTTTCGACCTAGGATTTGGCATAAGATGATGTTGACTCTATGTAGTAAGATGGTGTAAAGGTCTACTTAGTTACTATGATTTCTAATTCAGTTTCCTATGACAGACGCATCTTATGAATACGCACATAAAATATTCCTTCTGCGGATATAAGTAGAAAATTGATTTATTTGACAAAAGTATTAAGGTGACTACACTCTGCATGGCAAGGTCCTTCTTGAATTAGACATAGGTGATCGGGCTATGTATAATTGAGGACTAACGATGGAATGCTCATTTTCATCAAACTAAGGTTATGTAATAGGTAGAATCAAATAGTTTTATAGGATGACAGAATAATTCAAAAAATGGAAGTAAGGTAGTTTATAAGATGACAACAAAATGGTTTCTGAGATAACCGTAAGATGGTTTATAAGACGATAGTTAAATAGTTTATGAGGTGATAGTAAAATAATTTATATGATGCAAACAAAATAGTTTCATAAAAAAATGATTCATACGGTGATAGTAACGTGGTTTTTAAGATGATTGCAAGATAGTATATACGATGTCAAGGAAATAGCTTATGTGTTAGTGGGAAGATATTTTTTTATAATGTTAGGCCCATTCATTGCCTAACGATCTTTCTCTTAGGATTTGAATACAAAATATCCTAAGTGTTAATATCCTTTAACACTCCCAAGTCACTGAGTAAATAGTCACTCAGCGAGTTACCTTTAAGATGCTTAGCCCGAGTCTACAAAAAAGACTAACATTCAGTGAAGCAGTTCTCAGTGAATGAAGCCTAAGCCAAAAAAGAAGGTGATAGGTTCAGTGAGTTATGACAATCCACTCACTAAACCCCATACGATCTCCAACAACTAGAAGACCCTGGAGACGAAAGACTGAACAATAGGCAGGATAGTTTGAAAAGAATAAGTCCAAGCTCTTATCCTCCTGAAGTCAACTATCCTGAATAGGGAATGATGCGGGTCTTGCGAACTCGCAAAGAGTTTTACAAGCCCCTAGGTAGAGTACCTAATCGTTTTAGTAGTAGTATAGGTAAGACTCAGGGTTTGTTATCGTTCTCTCAGGGAATAAGTTAGGAAGGATCGAACACGGTCTAACAGAATTATTGGGATTAAAAGCTTCTTGATGCTGTTTGGAGTTAATATTGTTCTTGTTAAAGATAATGCTACTCAAAGGAATTAAGACTGGTAAGGTGTGTGTTACTGCTGCTAAGCAAAACTTAGTGCCGTTAGTAATCCTAATGAAAAAAATATGCTAAGTAGTTACTATTGTTAGTTACTACTGCTAGTGTATATTACTACTGCTAGTGTAACTTAGTTACTACAGCTAGTGTAATTTAGTACTGCTAGTATATGTTAGTACTACTAGAGTAAAGTTAGTACTGCTAGAGTAAAGTTACTACTACTAGTGTAACTTAGTACTACTAATGAAGTTTGAAGAAAACTTTCTAAGTATTTAATACAGCTTGTACACAGTTAGTGTTACTGGTACAAAAGTTACTACTGTTGGTGATGAAAGTTAATATTGCTGGTATAAAAGTTACAACTGCTGAAGGATTACAACTACTGAAAGGATAAAGATTGCTCAGAAAGGATACAGATTGTTTATATTGTATGTATGAGATATTTTTGTAAAAGATACGTATAAGTTATTTGTTTAGATGATCATGATAATTTAGGAAAATATTATAAGCCAGTTAGGACTCCTTGGTGTATAAAAGGAGGTCCTAGGGCATAGAGATTGATATATATCTTTTGTTGTTTTGTCAATCTATTCGTAGCTTCAAGGTTTTGTATAATCCTAACACTATCAAGAGTGTCCGTATTAATATATTAAGGTTTTTTTATTGATTATTCTTCTTAGTATCATAGACTAGATTCCGCATATTCTTTGATATATTTAATCAAACTTTCAGCCATAGTTGTCTTGGATTTATTCAATACAACTAAGCCTTTTACAAGCTAAGCCTTTTACTAACTAACTTTTCAACCTCAAATTCCTGCTCATCTAAAACACTTATATCAAACATCAGGTTATCATCATTCATCCCCTGAGTCTCATTAATCAATGTAACCTCTGCATCGGCATCAATATTAGCTATTTTCCTCCCCTGCTTGGATGCATCCTCCTCATCACCCAAACCTTCATCATCAAAGGAAATAACCTTAGTACTTAGGCTATCCTTGTATAACCTTTTGAGTCCATGAGTTCTTGACCTTTTCTTCTTCTCAAGCTTCTTCACTCTCCTTTTTAAGCTATCAATCTCTAGTGCTTGAGTGGTCTTAGTATTTTCCATGTTAAGGACTCTCTGATGCAATTTTGTACAAATTTCCATCAATTCATTTAGTTTAATACTATCCTCACAACTGAGAAGTGGATCATTGGAATGTGTACGTACACTTTCCACATGTTTAGTCTCATCTACTATAGGTTCTGTAGAACCACTAGGTTGAGGAACCTCAATGTCCTTCCTCTGTTTCCTCCTAGGTTTTTTCTTATGAGGTTGTGATGTAGATGGTTGAGTAATAATGGGTGTGTTATGGATATAAGTAGGATCAGCTAAACCTTCACCCATTTCTTCCTGAGCTTGAACTATCATGGTTTGAAATAAAGGTGTGATTGTTCTAGAAAAACCTTTACCTTCCCTCTTCATGTTAGCAAAAATCTTCTTTGAGTGAGAGGGGGTAACATGAATCCGTTTATGATGTATGATGTGTGTTTTCTACAAGCTTTAAATTTATAATAACAAGAAATACCAATTTTGACCAAAAACACAACTTTCAGGCAAGTATACCCTATTCGAGTGTAATATAGTATTGGGTAAGTCTAGGTCATTCCACGGGATTTATAGAAATTCACAGATTATTTATTAAGTAACAAAGCTAATTGATTGTCACGGATCAAATAGCCAAAACGTGTGTATAAAGTAAGCAAGAAACAAGACACGATCCACATAACATAGTAGATATAGATAGAGCAAGACTTTTTAACAAAGCATATAAGTCATATATGATGGGTAATCATAATAACAAGCATATCTACCAATGATAACATAAAATCCTTTCGACCTATATACTACATCATCACTAGTGCATTAAGAGTGGTTTATATCAAATATGCATATATATGAATTCCTCCCAACCCAGTCGGTCAACATAAGGAAAGGTCTTAAACATCATTATACTTAGGTTGTTTATCACCACACCATTCTCATAAGCATGATATTGATTCATATGGTCAACATGATTCAAAATATATCAAGGCAATTAATCCTTTCGGCCTATTTCGATTGCAAGATATATCAAAAGATAAACAATGATCCAAGTAAAATAACATCGAATTCATAAACATGTATATTCATAATCATAGCAAAATCATCCAAATATTATTCATGTTTCACATATAAGAAGGAAAGTAACAATACCAATATTTCAACTACAACAACCATCAACCCAAAATTAGTAGTTCTATGATTAACCAACAACCAAATGCTACTAAGATAACCTAAAATATACTATGTAACTTTGGGAAATCCACAACATATCACCAAATGGAGTGTTTGGTAAAAAGGTTTATGGAGATGATCTTAAGAGAATTTGGTGTGAATCCTCCAAGAATCAAAGTGATAAGTTTTAAGTTTATAGAAATGGATGGTATATGATCTAAATATGGTGTAGAAATTCTGGAAATATGGTTTTTAGTGGTGGTTTATGGAGAGTGGTGGTGGCATGGCGGTTTAGAGGGGTGTTTGGATCATTGGGTCCAAAGACCCTCACCACTCCTTCCTCCTCTTCAAAGGCTATAAAGATTGTGTGTGTGTAAGATAAAAGTTTGTGTGTGATATGTTGTGAGATATGAGAGATAAATGGGCTTTATATAGGCTTTTTCGAGGCCAAAGTGCGTCCCACTTGTATAAAAGTGTGCAACACTTCGGGTGTTAATGCACTTGGCATTGAATTGCATTTAATTCTTTTAAATTTTATTTCTGATGGAAAAGTGCGCCACACTTATTTCAAAGTGCGCCGTACTTTGGGTCGTTTCAGTAGATGGCCTTTTCCAAAGTTGTAGATAATTGAATTCTCTTTCCGTGGCCGCTTGAATCAACTAAAACGGAGTTTGTATGCCCGAGTTATGGCCAAAACAGTGAACAGGTGTCGGGAAGCATTCAACTTGAGTTATTTCTTCATTTCAGCTTCAAATCTTTGTGTATTCTTCCGTTTTCTTCCACGACACATTCCAAGAACCTACAATAGCAAATATACTCTATTCTATACCAATAGTTCTTATATTTAACCAATTTATATATATAAAATCATTGATAACGCATATAAAAACATGTATAATTTGAGCGTTATCAGTGACCAATATATTCATAACAGTCACATCGTGAAGTATTCATGTGGCTATTATTTAGAACAAAATTTGAAATCGGTCATTATTAAATTTCATGTTTTGTGTGACTAAATATTACAAAAGGCCACACAAACATTCATGTGACCATTGGATGATCAATAGTCACACAAAATACACATTTCTTCACTTTAAATAACATATGGTCACACTTATTAACACTTTTGGTCACTTCATGCTTAATTGTATGTGACTAAATACTAAAAAAAACATGCTTCGTGTGACTAAATATTACAAAAGGCCACATAAACATATAATTCATGTGGCCATTAGATGAACAATAGTCACGCAAAATACACATTTCTTCACTTTAAACATCATATTGTCTCACTTATTAACAACACTGGTTCACTGTGATCACTTTCTTCTCATCCACTAGGGCTTGTAACTGAAACTTCCTCATTGACAGTTTTTGCCTTGATAGTAGCCGTAAAATGTTGATTGCACGAAGGTATATCTGGCGGGATTTGATTGTTAGTGCATACTTGATAGTTGGGTGTGATTTAGGAATATATATTTTCTCCTATCCCTTCACTTTCATTGGGTTTTTCCAAAAACGCGACTAAATTATGAGTCTCAACAAACTTTAGATTCAACATTGTGTTGGGTTTTGATGAAGAATGATGAAATTAAGTTAGGGTTTATGATTAGAGAGTATATGAAAGATGAAAATCGATTGAATGAGTGATTGAAACCCTTAATCGAAGTATTTATGAAATTACCCTCAACAGCATTAACATTCACCAGCAGTTGTAAGTTTATGCCTAGAAGCATTAACTTTCAATAGTAGTTGTAAGTTTATGCCTAACAGCATTAACTTTCAATAGCAGTTGTAAGTTTATGCCTAACAGAATTAACTTTCACTAGCAGTAGTAACTTATACCTAATAGCATTAACTATCCACTAGCAGTAGTAAGCTTATGCCTAACAGCATTAACTTTGAGTCAACAGCATTCACTTTAATTCCATAGCTTTTCCATCATCAATGTAACCTTTTGACTTACAAAAACTCTCTGTCTGTTTTTGATTTCTCTTAATTCTTTTTGCTCACAATTCTCTTTGTCTGTTTTTGCTTTCTCTTAATTCTTTTTGCTCATATTTCTCTCTGTCTGTTTTTGTTTCACACATCTCTCTTTATGTTTTTAAACTCACCATATCTCTTAATTCTTTTTCTTACTAAATCACTCTGTCTGTTTTTATTTCACACATCTCTCTTTCTGTTTTTCAACTCACCAATTCTCTCAATTCTCACAGTATTAATTATACCTAACAGTATTAAGTATAACTAGCAGTATTAACTTAGCAGTATTAAGTATAACTAGCAGCACTTATACTTAACAGTAGAAACTTCTAAGTTAGCATCTTTTCCATTGTATTCCAAACATCCTTCCCTTGATCAAGACTTTATAGGTTAAGCATTCCAATACTAGCAATCAGATATTAAAATCTACTTACATCAAATGCTTTTGTGATGCCTAATCTCAATGTCCTTTGTCTTTGAGTGAAAAATAGGGTTCTTCACTATGCAAATAGTACTCTCATTATCAATACGAATCTTAGTCTGCATAAAGTTATATCCATAATCAAGCAATTGATTTTGAATCTAAAGCACTTGACCACAACAACTTGAAGCAACTACATATTCAGCCTCAGTTGTGGAATTAGCAACTACAGTCTGCTTTTTGCACTGCCATGAAATCAATCTACATCCAAGGAATTGACAACCTCCTGTTGTGGACTTCCTATCTAAGCTTGCTCCTAAATCCTTGGGATACCAAAGGCCCAATTTAGGTTGACCTTTTAAGTATCTAAAGATCCTTTTCACAACATGAAGATGTGAACTTTTAGAATTGACTTGGAATCCTCCACAAGCACATACTGTAAACATAATATCAGGTCTTGAAGAAGTAAGATACATCAATGAACCAATCATGGATCTATATAAGTGTTCATCCATTTCTTCACCATCTTTATCCTTGAGCAAAGGCTTATGGGTTTCCATTGGTGTGCTTGCTGTCTTGACATTACTAAAGCTAAATTTCTTCAAAATCTTAGTCACATACTTGTCTTGGCTTATAAAAATCTCATCTTCCTTCTGCTTCACTTGCAGGCCCAGGAAGAATGTGAGTTCACCCATAGAACTCATTTGAAACTTCTTATGCATCATCTTCTCAAACTCAGTGCATAATGACTTCTTTGTAGGGCCAAAAATGATATCATCTACATATACTTGAACTAATAGAATATCACTTTTGTCCCTTTTGATAAACAAAGTCTTGTCTATCTTTCCTCTCTAAAACCTATTGTCCAACAAGTAAGTGGGCAAGGTTTCATACCAAGCTCTAGGAGCTTAATGCAAACCATAAAGTGCCTTTTCTACTTTGTATACTCTATCAAGGAAGTCTGGATCATCAAATCCTAGTGGTTGATAAACATAGACTTCTTCTTTAATCTTACCATAGAGAAAAGCACTCTTGACATCTATTTGATACACCACAAAGTCTTTAAATGAGGCATAGGCTAAGAATAGCCTAATTGCTTCAATTCTGGCAACAACAGCAAAAACCTCATCATAGTCTATTCCTTCTTCTTGTGTGTACCTTTGTATAACCAATCTTGCTTTATTCTTTATCATAATTCCTCTTTCATCCTTCTTGTTCCTGTAAACCCATTTAGTGCCAATGGCCCTTTTGCCATATGGTAAATCCACCAAGGTCCAAACCTGTTGTAACTTGAATTGTAGAAGCTCTTCTTGCATAGCCTCTATCCAACTTGGGTCCTTCAATGCATGAATTACCTTTTTGGGTTCTTCTTGTGATAAAAAGCAAGCAAACAAGCAATTTTGAAAGTCTTTATGGTTTGTTCTTTGCTAAACTGAACTAAACAAACCATGTTCTTTCAAATTATTTATCATTCTTCTTGGTTGAGCTGCTGAATTTAAGTCTCCAGTAATTTGTTCAACTAGATGATCTTTGTGTATTCTTGTAGTTAGAATAGGACTAACTTGGAAATATGTATCCAAATTGTTTATGTCAGCCCCTGAATCATCATTTTCAGCATCACTAAATCTGCCAAATTCTTCCAAATCAGGCATATTTGGATCATCAGCATATCCATAAACTATATTCTTAACAATAGCATTATCCTCTATGCTAGCAGCATTAACAGTTGGACTAACAATATTAATGTTGTTAGTGATGTTGACATTAGCATCCTTCTCTTGATCAACTCTTTCACCCTCTTTACTTTGGTTACCATCTTCATTCCCTAGATCTTTAGCATCCTTCTTTTCCTCTTCCCCTGATGGTTTAAATCCAGCATCAAGAGAATCCTTTGTACTAGAAGAGAATGATGGATCTTGAGTCCATAATGGTAGCAATATGTAATCTTTGCCAAGTACTGTCTCCACTCTAGCTTTACCTGCATCATCACATGCGTTTGTACATGCATTACCATTAGATTGATTTCCTGCAACAACTGGCTTATAGTTCATAGATTTTGTTGGTGCATCTATATCAAAAAGCTAATTAGGTTCACTTCATGCAATATTAGGTGTATTTTCACTAAATTGTACATGCAGATTCTCTTCTACTATCCTAGTTCTACTATTGAATACTCTAAATGCTTTGCTATTGGTAGAGTATCCTACAAAGAACCCTTCATCAGCCTTTCCATCAAATTTACCTAGGTGATCTATGGTATTAAGGATTGTAACAGGACACCCAAATGGTCTCATGAAGCTTAAGGCAGGTTTTCTACCTAGAAAAAGTTCATAAGGGGTCTTATTGTGAGGCTTGATAACTAACACCCTATTTTGGACATAACAAGCAGTATTAACTGCTTCAGCCCAGAAAGTTGTTGGCAATTTTGAATCAGCTAGCATAGTCCTAGCAGCCTCTATTAGTGTCCTATTTTTCCTTTCTGCTACTCCATTTTGTTGTGGAGTCCTAGCAACACTAAATTCCCTCTTAATACCCTTCATTTCACAGAACTGATTCATGACCCTATTCTTGAATTCAGTCCCATTGTCACATCTAATCACTTTCACCCTAAGGTCTATTAGATTTTCTATGCCTGTTATGAATGTTTTAAGGATTTCACTAGTTTCATCCTTAGTGGCTAAAAAGAAAACCCAACTAAACCTACTAAAATCATCTGTGACAACTAGGCAGTACATCTTTTTCATTAAACTCTTTACAAATGTTGGGCCAAACAAATCCATGTGCAACATTTGTAATGGTTGGCTGATTGAACTGACTGTTTTGGTCTTACAAGAAGCTCTGTGTTGCTTTCCCTTCTGACAAGCAACACAGGTTTGATTAATTTCAAAAAGTTTTGAAGGTAAACCTCTTACAAGGTTTCCCCTTACCAGTTTATTCATTGTTTTGAAATTTACATGTCCAAGCCTCCTATGCCAAAGATTAGATTCATCTGGTGTGGCTTTTGCAAAGAGACAAGTGAGACCTCCTTGAGGAACAACATTCTTTAAATCAACACTGTACATGTTATCCTTTCTAGGAACTTTAAGTAAAACATGACTTTCATCAGTTAACTTAAAGTCTGGAGACAGAACAACACATTCAGTATCAGTAAAAAGAACATTATTCTTCTTGTCACACATTTGTGAGACACTGAAGAGGTTAAACTTTAGTTCCTTTACAAAATACACATCTTTAAAATCCAATTTACCAGTTTTTATTTTACCTTTCCCAGTAATTTTCCCTCCTTTGGAATTACCTCCAAAGGCAACAAATCCTCCATCAATTTCTTCATAATCTATAAGATAGGATCTGTTTCCTGTCATGTGCCTAGAGCATCCACTATCAATCACTCCTTTATCCTTTAAATCTTGCTGTGGATTGCCCTGCACATAATGGTAGGAAAATTAGTTTCTTTTGGGGACCCAAGCCATTACTGACTTGGATCTGCCTTGTGCATCAATATAGTCAAATCTTTTAAAGGACATTGATGCACCATTGTTTCTGGAGACATGGTCTAAAATTTTGTGCTTTGGTCTCCAAACCCAACATGCTGAGGCCTTAACAGCATTTCCCTTGTTTCCCTTAACAGCACTAAGAACTGCTTTTGGCCTAGCAGTATTAACCCTTGTTCCCTTAACAGTATTAACCTTTTTAGTGAAATTATTGTTATTAGCTGCTGTTATTTTGTTAAAAGGTCTTCTAGCAGTCTAATATGCATTATTAATAACATTTTTTATGGGTCCTGCATTATTCACTATTGTTCTTGGTTGAACAGTAGTAACTGGTCCTAACAGTTTTAATTGGATTAGCAACTAGTTAAGACTGTTCTGGAACCATTTCCTTTTTTAACTAGGGTGAGTTAATTTAGAGAAATTCTGTTTGTTCACCCTTTGAACATTGGCCCAAACTGGTTTTTCAAATCTTCCATTATTATACCAGTTATTGCAATCATTCTTTAAATGATCAAAACTACTACACACATGACAAGCTTTATTGAACATCTCAAAATCACTCCCTAATTTTTGAGACATATATTAGTTCCAGTTTCTCTTGTTTCCCCTAGGACTTCTAGATGGACTGAAAGATTGACTGTATGTGTCTTGCCTAATTTGCTCAACAGATTTCCTATCAGTTTTAGGTTTAACAAACTCAATTTTAGTAAAATTAGGCTTAATTGTTCCTCACTTTTAGACACCCAATCCTCAATAATTAGGGCTCCATTTTCTTTCCTAGTAGTCTTAGGTTCCTTAGTCTTAACAATAGGCTTTTCAACTACAGACTCACTAACAGACTCATTCAAATCAACAAAATCATCTAGACTAGGATAAACTAAATCTGGTTTTGGTGGCACAAAATTCCCAGTATAGGGAGATGGGATAGCATTATACCCTAATCCTATTTTACACTTATCTATTATCTGACTGTCTGGAAGTTTACTTAGGCTTTTTGATGAATTTTCAAATTTTTGTACTATAAGTTGAACCTCATCTTTTTCTTTTGTAGCCACCTCTAACTTCCTTTCAAGCTCTGTAACAATCTCTTAAATCTATTTCATGTTTTAAGAGTTTTATATCTTCTTCATATACAGACTCATTTTTCTTAAAGATGGTGGGGGGGTGAACAGTCTAGCTTCTACAGATTCTAAACCAGTTTTATAAGAGACATCACTTATCCTAGCTGTTCTTAAGTCTTTAACTAATTGTTCATTTTGTTCTTTTAGATCTTTTACACATTCTAAACAAGATGAACAACAATTTGAGTCATTAGATACCTCAGAGTTTGTAGAAGAACTTGAACTTGTTGAAGAATAAGCATGAGACAAAATTGATTGGACCTTCTTCTGCTTGGTCACTCCAATCATAGCCAAAGCCATCACACTAAGACACTAAGGCAGGCATAGTCCTTTCGTAGGCTCCCTATTCTGTTGTCTTGATTCTAGGTGGCCCTGCACTCCCTTGCAAGTGTCCCCTCTTGTGCAGTTGAAACCTTCCACCTTGGGACTTGTTCAATCCTACCACCTAATTCCTTTATTTGTTACCAAAAGTCTAGCTTCCTCTAGTATTCTTCAGGAATCTTCTGCCCCTCATAGTTTACATAGCAATGTCCACCTCAATTCTAATCTTCTCTAGATTATCAGATGGATGTGTGTAGATCTTCATTATCAAGCTGTGGAATACTTAGTTGGCTAGCAAAAAAGGAATAAATCACAACATCACTCAAATTTTCAATAGTTGTTGAGCTATTCAGTCAACACCCTATGTGTAGCATTTAAAAAATTATTTTTTGTTTTTAATTTATTAACACCGTGAGCATATTAACTGCTCAGTTGCACTGTTATGTTTGCTAGAGACCCAGAAAGGCTACATTATATGGTTTATGGTTGAGCTAGATGGTCCCCTTGACCACTGATTCATAATCCTTCTAGCTTGTGAACAGGTCATCAAACTTAATGTCTTAATCTCTGGTTTGTTCCTCCACACAATAGTATGCATAGTCCATTCTTGTGACAAACTTCTCAAGAACTTCTGATTGATGTCTTCTTGAGGGATAACTTCACCATGCATCTCTAGTTGACTAATTAGCTTTTGAAGCCTTTCATAGGTTTGCTCAATCACTTCTGAGCTAGATGCAGCAAAGTTTTCATATTGCTGCTTCAGAAGATTTTTCTGATTTTTTTGTAGCAGTATTATCTTCAAATCTGTTCTCAATAGCCTGCATCAGTGTCTTAGCATCCTTGTATGAGTTGAACTTTAATTGATGCTCATTAGGTAAGGCCATCAACAAAGTACTTCTTGCCTTCAACTCTGCCCTTCTTTGTGCCTTCTCTTCAACACTTGTAGGAGGGATAACAGTCTCCTTACCATCAATAGTTTTTGTTACTATGGGTGCATTACCATTTTCTACGATCTCCCATAGAGTGTAATCAATGCACTGTAGGTACTGCTCCATCCTCATCTTCCAGAGATCATACTCACCAGGTTGGAGTATGGGTAGCTTGATGGTTTGAGTAGATTGAGAATCCATTGCTTCTTGAAAAAGTAGATCTTGTGTGTAGTAAAGGTTCTTCTTATTCAAAGCTTCTCACAAGCTCTGATACCACTTGTTGATCCCAATAGAATAGATCTTGCTTAGCTTGTATAAGGCTAAGTTGTATTGAATAAATTCAAAACAACTATGATAGAAACTTTGATAGATAGTACTAAAGATTATGCAGAATCTAATCTTTAATATAAGAAGAATTCTTCATTAAAACAATAATTCTAATAAACACACAGATTAACAAACAAAAGCTTTAATATATTAATACGAATACTCTAACTAGTATTAGGGTTACAAAACCTTAAAGCTATGACAATTCTATGAATGACTCGATTTGATACTTTGATACATAGAATTCTATACCATAGGACCTCCTTTTATACACCAAGGAGTCCTAATAGGATTATAATATTTTCCTAAGTTATCATGATCTTCTAAACAAATAACTTATACGTATCTTTTACAAAAATATCTCATACATATCACATAAGCAATCTTTATCTTTTCTCTAAGCAGTCTTTATCCTTTCAGTAGTTGTAATCTTTTAGCAATTGTAACTTTTCAGCAACATTAACTTTCAATACCAACAGTAGTAACTTTTGTACCAGCATCACTAACTGTGTACAAGTAGCATTAACTACTTAGAAAGTTTTCTTCAATCTTCACCAGTAGTACTAAGTCAGTACTAACATTACTCTAGCAGTACTAACATTACTAGCAGTAGTAATATACACTAGCAGTAGTAACTTACACTAGCAGTAGTAACTAGCAGTACTAACTACTTAGCATATTTTTCATTAAGATTACTAACAACACTAATTTATGCTTAGCAGCAGTAACACAAACCTTAGCAGCAGTAACTTCAAGAAGGCTTTTAATCCCAACAATTGTTTTACAATTGGACACAAGTGGACATTTTTACATTATGATTACGTGTTTGCCTAAGTAGCGATAACCCGTTGAGCCCATTATCATGAACAATCAATTACTGAGTAAGCGCGAATGTTATAAATAGATCTATTTGGGATTAACATCCCCGTTCGGGTGAGTAGCGCTCTCTGTGCCAGTTTTCTAAACAACGGACGTATACCATGTCAGATTTGGGATGTTGCGGGTTAGAACATCATTACGAGCAATGTTGGCAATTTATATTGCAATTCACACATGTCGAGCTTCAGTGTCTTGAGCTTAGGGAAACATAATTACATTTTTTTGATGTTTGCATTTGTTGCATTATCATACACTTGGGAAATCTTGTGGTCCTACATTATACATTTTACAAACCTATGAATTCACCAACATTATGTTGACATTTTAAGCAATGTTTTCTCAGGAGATCAATGAGGTACAAGACAAGGGATACATTGGTGGTCGTTATTTTGGAAGTCATATGAATTAAAGATTTGGTTGCATTACATTTTGGGGATATATTTGTTATGGACTAAAATCCTTGTATTTTAAATAATGAACAAGTGAAGCTTTGGACTTATGTAACTAACAATTTGCTAAATCCAATGTATCAGCTTTAAACGACTCTTTTAATAGTCGTTCTTATATATATCTTGTGCTATTGATCTATGAAGTACCACCCCCAGACCCATATTCCGCTGCGACCTAATTTAGGGGTGTTACAATAATTGCACCCCTACACTTGAGTTTTTAATACTCAATACATAAACTAACTAATGACCCGAATTAGAAGGATCAACAAACATGGAGTGTATAAGCATGTATAGGGTAATAATTTGATTTCTTCCCTATTTCTCCATAAAATAAAAACTACCATGAGTCACAATCGTCTCAAAACTATATACACTAATAATAGACTCGACTTAGCAACCATGTATACAAGCAAATAATTAACTGGGGTTTAACAAATATGATAACAATAATGTACTAAAGACGAGTACATACAAGGAAGGCTAAGGCGATTTGGGTGTAAAATTGGTGTGGGTGTAAACAATGATCTTCACTCTTGAGCTTACAGTCTTTGAGCCAGTTGATAATCAGCTTCAACTTTAGCTTGAATATCATCCCAAGATAAGTTAGCTTCTTCAACTTTTTAAGCTTTTTCCCTAGCAAGCTTTTCTTCTTAATATTCTTTAGCTTATAGCTTGGAAGCAAGTTCTTCATCAAGCTTGAGTAGCTCTTTCTTAGACATTTTCTTCACAGGTTCTTCTTAAACCATTTTGCCTTTACCCTTGTCCTTGACCTATGTTGGTTGTTGTGAAGAAATTATTGGTGTAGGAGCTTGCTCTTGTTCTTGCTCTTGTTCATGAAAAACAATCCCTTTTGCTATGGGTCTTGAGCTAACAGCTGTAATTGTTGTAGTAGCAGTTGTTGGTATAACAATACTAACCTTTGTTGAAGCAGCACTAACTGGTACACTTGGCTCTTTAATAACATCCCTTTTTTCCTGAACTTTTTCACTTTTCAAAGCTGCAAGTGCTTGAGCCAATGTAACTTTATCAACACTTAAATTCACATCTTTATTAGCAACTTCACTTTCAACAAGTATCTCATCACCTTTAAGATCATTTACTCCAAACATATCTTCATCTCTGTGAACATTGACCAAGTAAATGTCTTTATCAGCATCAATATCATCTATCCTCCCCTGTTTAGATGCATCCTCCTGATCACCCAAACTTTCTTCTTCAGAGGATACTACTCTTCTAGATCTACCAACCATGTATATTTTTGAGGTATGAGTTCTTGATCCTCCTTTCTTCTTAATTCTTGACTTCTTCTTAAATTGTAATCTCCTGATCTTGAGCAGTCTTTGTATTCTCCAGGTCAAGCACTCTTTGTTGCAATTTGGTATAAAAATCCATCAATTCCTTAAGTTGCATACTAGGCTCCTCATTGACAGCCTCATCTGCTATATTTATAGGATCACTAGGAACACTAGACTGAGGAATCTTAATGTCCCCTCTTGACCTTCTTGATTTTTGTGTCCCTTGGGGTGAGTTTTATGATGGCTGAGTAATGAGGGTGTGTGATGGGGATCAGTTGGCATTGCTAAACCTTCACCTATTTCTTCTTGAGCTTGAAACCATTGTTGGATATAATGAGTGTTTAATCTACCAGAAAAAGTCTTTACTTATTTTCTCATGTTAGCAACAATGCTTTCTTTATGTGAGAGGGTGCAATATAAATCCTGTTGTGAGTTGCCATCCCTTATAGTTGATTATTCAAAAAGACTTATACAAATCTTGGATACATCAAGAATTTGATAGCAGTATCCAAGTTCTTCACCATGCTTTCAAAAATTTTACTTGGATAAAGTTAAACTTTTGGTTTGTTTGCTAAACAAATAATGCAGAGGCCGTAGTGCCTTCTAAATTCATTCCATGCTTTAGTCTTAGCACTTAGGTATTGCTAAATGGTGTGAAAAAGGAATAATTTCACTGGGGAGAGAAATTGCCTTATAGAAAGTAAGCTTCTATGAAAGTTTTTCATACCCCATGAGTGTAAGCTGTTTAAAAATTGTAGCATTTGGTAGAAAATCAACACCATTAGAAATCTTCCAGTTGAAGATCTCTTCTTACGAGGACTTCAGTATCACAATCTTCTTCCCTTTACTTGGATTGTAACTGAACTTCCCATTAACCGTTTTCGCCTTGACAGTAGACCAGAACTGTTCAATGCACGATGTATATATAGTAGGATTGACGGTTAAAGCATACTTTATAGAACTTGCATTCAGAAAATCAACTATCTACTCAAATCCTTCACTTTCAGCAGATTTAGTCAAAAACGGGACTAAATTATGAGTATTATCAAATTGTAGCGTCGTCATTGTGTTGGGTTTTGATGATAAATGATGAAATTGAGTTAGGGTTTATGATTAGAGAGTATATGAAAGATTGAAATCGATTAATGATTAAATGAAACCCTTAATCGGAAGTATTTATAAAAACTAACCTCAATACAACATTAACGATCCTCCTCGCAGTGGTAAAGTTATGCCTAGCAGCATTAACTTTCAACTAGCAGTAGTAAGTAACCCACCAGTAGTAAAACAGCAGTAAATTAAGCCTAGCAGCATTAACTTACAACCAACAGTAGTAAGTTATGCCTAGCAGCATTAACTTTCCCTAGCAGCAGTAAGTTTATGCCTAGCAGCATTAACTTTGAATCACTAGCATTAACTCCAATTCCTTTCTAATCATCTTTTTTCCATCATCAAATTAATATTTTAGCTCACAAAATCTCTCTGTTTGTTTTTTATTTCTCTCAATTCTTTTATCTCACAATTCTCTCTGTCTGTTTTTGATTTCTCTCAATTCTTTTAGCTCATAATTCTCTCTGTCTGTTTTTGCTATATTCAACTCTCTTTTTGTTTTTCAGCTACTAATTCTACTTATTCTTGTTACTCCACCAAATCACTTATATGTTTTTAGGCACACATCTCTCTTTCGGTTTTTCAAACTCACAAATTCTCGTTAATTCTCTTTTACTTACCAAATTCACTCTGTCTGTGTGTATCACAATCTCTCTTTATGTTTTATAATTCATAATTTTCTCTATTTTTTACTTTACCATTTATTAATCATGACTTTTAGTCTTGCGCATTCCAATTACTGGCAATCTGATATTTTAAATATACTTACAGCAAATGCTTTTGTAAGCAAATTCTGCAAACATTCTTGTAGGTATGAATTTGATCATTGAATAAGCTTCTTTTCATTGGAATCTTTGATAAAGTGATGTCTATTTCAATGTTGCTTTATTTTGTGATAAGAATAAACACGGTATTCTTTAACTATGCATTTAGTTACTCTCATTTATCAATATAGATCTTTGTATGGATAAAGTTATACCTATAATCAAGCAATTGATTTTGAATCCAAAGCACTTGACCACAACAACTTGAAGCAGCTACATATTCATCCTCTGTTGTGGAATTAGCAACCACATTCTGCTTCTTGCACTGCAATGAAATCAATCTAACCAAGAATTGACAAACCTCCTATTGGTTAGACTTCCAATCAAGCTTGCTCCAGCGTAAATCACTATCAGTGTATGCTACAATCAAAAGGTGAATCTTTTTTTTTTTGGGATACTAACGGGCCTAATTTAGGTTGAACTTTTAAGTATTTTAAAAAATTCTTTTCTTAGCATGAAAGATGTGGACACTTTTGGTGTTGACTTGGCTATTTGCACATGGCAGACACTGTAAACATAATATCAGTCTTGAAGAAGTAAGATACATTAATGAACCAATCATTGATCTATATAAATAAACATCCACTTCTTCACCATCTTCATCCTTGAGCAAAGGCTTTTGAGTTTCCATAGGTGTGCTTGCTGTCTTGACATCAGTAAAACCAAATTTATTCAAATTCTAGTCACTATACTTGTCTTGGACTAATAAAAAACCCATCTTCTTCTGCTTTACTGCAGTCCATATTGGCAGAATATGAGTTACAATAGACACTCATCAGAAACTTCTTATGCATCATCTTTCAACTCTTATGATAATGACTTGTTGTTGAGCCATATGATATCATCTTCCATATACTAAAATAACAGAATAGTAACCTTTGTCCCTTCTTGATAAACATAGTCTTGTCTATTTTTCCTCTCTGAAATCCATTGTCTAACAAATAGTTGACCAAGGTTTCATTACTAAGCCGCTGGGAGCTTGATGCAGGTCCATAAAGTTATTTTCTACTCTGATACTCTATTAGGTAAGTCTGGATTCTTCATATCCTGGTGGTTGACATTACATAGGTCTTCCTCTTCAATCTTACCATAAATAAATCCCTTAGACATCGATCCGGTACAACCACAAAGTTTTAAAGGAGGCATAGGATAAAGAATTGCCTAATTGCTTCAATTCCGGCAAAGGAGCAAAGACTTCATTCATAAATCAATCCCTCTTCTATTGTGTACCTTGAGCAATCCAACTTGCTTTGTTCTTTATCACAATGCCTCTTTCATCCTTCTTGTTCTTGAAGACCCATTTAGTGCTAATAGCCTTTTTGCCATTTGGTAAACCCACCAAGGTCCAAACCTTTTGTAATTTGAATTGTAGAAGCTCATCCTGCAAGCTTCTATCCAGATTAGATCCTTCAATGCATTGATTACTTTTTGGGTTCTTCTTTGTGATAGAAAGCAAAGCAAATAAGCAAATTTTAAAGTATTTATAGTTTGTTCTATGCTGAACTGATCTAATCAACCATGTTCTTCCAAATTCCTTGTCATTCTTTTCGTGTTTGGGGTGCTGAATTCAAGTCTTAATATTTGTTTTTACTGGATGATCTTTGTGTATTCTTGTAAGTGAATTGGACTGACAAGCATAAATGTTTTCTAATTGTTCTATGGCAGCCTCTGCTCCAAATCTTTAATATCTTAAATAACACAATATTCGCTTCCAATTCAGGATATGTAGATCATTTGGAAGTTCAATGCTTGTATTACTACTAACAGTATTAACTTTTATGCAAGCAGTATTAACAGTGAACTAACAGTATTAACATTGTTAGTGATGTTTCCATCACTAGCAATATTAATATTGTTAGTGCTGTTTAACACTATCATTCTTATTCTTAGATCACATCCTTCTTTTCTCTGTTCTTCAAGTAACCTTCTTTTTATTATCTCTGAAGTTTGAATCCAGCCTAGGAGAACTATTTGAATTTTGAGAGAATAGTGGATCAGCGGGCCACATGGGCCACATTGGTAGCAGAATGTAATCTTTGCCAGGTACTGTCTCCATTCTAGGTTTACCTGCATCATCACATGCTTTTGTACCTGTATTACCATTAGACTGATTTCCTACAACAACTGGCTTATAGTTCATAGATTTTGTTAGTGCATACAAT
This sequence comes from Tanacetum coccineum, assembly GCA_026074375.1. Taxonomy (NCBI): domain Eukaryota; kingdom Viridiplantae; phylum Streptophyta; class Magnoliopsida; order Asterales; family Asteraceae; genus Tanacetum; species Tanacetum coccineum. Next base: position 35,623 of record BQNB010025962.1, read on the forward strand.
ATCAAAAGCCATTTTGGGTCCACTTCTGCATTATTAGGTGTATTCTCACTTAATTTGGAATGCAGTCTCTTCAACTATCCTTGTTCGAACTGTTAAATACTCTATGGCTTTACTATTGATTAAGAACCCAACAAAGAATCCTTCATTGGCCTTACCATCAAACTTGCCTAAGTGATCTATGGTATTAAGAATTGTAATAGGATACCCAAATGGTCTCATAAAGCTTAAAGCTGGCTTTCTACCAAGAAAAAGTTCATAAGGGGTCTTGTTATGAGGCTTAGTTACTAATACCCTATTTTGCACATAGCAAGTAGTATTAACTGCTTTAGCCCAAAAAGTAGTAGGTAGCTTAAAATATAGTAGCATTATCCTAGCAGCCTCAATTTGTGTTTTATTTTCCTTTCGTACTCCCTTTTTGTGTGGAGTTTAGCTTCACTAAATTCTCTTATATCTTTTTCTTTCACAAAACGGATTCATATCTTATCTTGAAACTCGTTCCTTATCATTACCTAATTACCTTAACCCTTTGATCTATTATATTTTCTACTCCAGTTATAAAGGACTTAAGAATCCTACTAGTCTCATCCTTAGTAGCTAGAAAGAAAACCCAACTAAACCTACTATAATCATCTGTTGTAACTAGGCAATACATCTTTTTTCATTAAGCTTTTTACAAATGTTGGACCAAACAAATCCATGTGCAACATATGTAAAGGTTGGCTGATTGAACTTACTGTTTTGGACTTACAAGAAGCTCTATGTTGCTTTCCTTTGTGACAAGCAACACAGGTTTGATCATTTTCAAAAAGTTTTGAAGGTAGACCTCTTACAAGATTTACTTTAACTAGTTTATTCATAGTTTTAAAATTTATGTGTCCAAGCCTTCTACGCTATAGTTTATATTCATCAGATGTGGCTTTTGCAAAGAGACAAGTTAGACCTCCTTTAGGAACAATATTCTTTAAATCAACACTATACATATTGTTCTTTCTAGGAACTTTAAGTAAAACATGACTTTCATCAGTTAACTTAAAGTTTGGAGATAAAACAATACATTCAGTGTCATTCAAGAGAACACTATTCTTTTTGTAACACATTTGTAAAGAGGTTAAACTGTAATTCTCTTACAAAATAAACATTCTCAAAATCTAAATTACCAGTTTTGATTGTACCTCTGCCTATGATTTTCCCTCCTTTGGGATTACCTCCAAGGCACTTATCCTCCATCAATTTCTTTCAACATCAGTAAGATGGGGTTTTTTTAAGGACATGTTCCCTATCATGTACCACTTAACATCCATGGTCAATCACTTACTTGTCCTGTAAATCCATTTGTTGATTGCCCTGCACATGTGGTAAGAAATCCTATCTCTTTTGGGACCAAGCCATCACTGACTTGGATCTGCCTTGTGCATTAATATAATTAAACCTTTTCAGAATGGTTGATGCACTGTTGTGTTTAGAAACATGGTCTATCACTTTAGTCTTTGGTTTCTAAACCCAACAAGCTGAGGCCTTAACAGCATTAACCTGATTTCCCTTAACAGCATTAAGTACTGCTTTTGGCTTAGCAGTATTAACTACTGCTTTTGGCCTAGCAGTATTAACATTCTTACCACTAACAGTATTAACCCTCTTATTAAAATTACTGTTTTTAGTTGTTGTTTTGTTGTTAATGGGCCTTCTAATAGTTGAATGTGCTTTATTAAAAACATTTGTCATTGGTCTTGCACTATTCACTATTGTTCTGGGTTGAGCAGTATTAACTGGTCTAGCAGTAGTAAGTGATACTAGGCCAGACCTCATTAATACTGCTTTTGGAACCATGTTCCTTTTAGGACTGGGGTGAGTCATTCTAGAAAAATTCTAGTGATTCACCCTTTGAGTATAGTTCCACACTGGTTTTACCATCTTTTTATTATTAAACTGTCTTTGATGGTTATCACAATTATACTGCAGGTGATCAAAACTCCCACACACATAGCAAGCTTTGTTAATCATCTCAAAATTACTTCCTAATCTTTGAGACATCATGTTATTCCAGTTTCTTTGGTTTCCTCTAGGACTATGTGTGTTCAGCCTATTTTGATTACCTTGTTTAACAGTTGTTTTCCTAGGAGATTTTACTTGCTCTTTAGATTTAACAAACTTTATTTTAGCAAAACTAGACTTAACTATTTTCTTCTCTTTCTTAGCCTGAGGCACATCTTCTTCCTCACTATCAGACACCCAATCCTCAATAATTGGAGCACCATTATTCTTCCTGACAACCTTAGGTTTGTCTGCACTAGCCTTAGCTTCACTAGTCTCAACTATAGGCTTCTTAACTGTAGGCTCATTTACAAACTCTTCTATACCAGCTAATGACAAATCATGTTTTGGAGGCAAAAAGTTTCCTGTATAGGGAGGTGGAACAGCATTTATTACCCTAACCTGTTTTGCTCTTTTCAACTATCTGATTGTTATTAGTTTGCTTAAGTCTTTTTGATGAATCTCAAGTTTTTTTCTGTTAGCTGAATTTCATCTTTGTGTTTTTGGCAGTTCCAACTTTCTTCTAGCTCTTGTAATGGCTACTTCTTTTAATAAATCTCATGTTTTAACGAGCGTTGATATCTAATTCATAAAAAACTTATTTTTTTATAACTTGAAGGTCTTGCTTCTACAGACTCTAGACATGTTTTATAAGTAATATCATTTATCTTAGATGTCATTAAGTCTTATAACAGTTGTTTATTTTGTTCTTTAAGAAGTTTAAAAATTTTCAAACAAGATGATGAATAGTTTGAATCAGTAGATACCTTAGAGTTAGAACTTGTAAAAAAGTAAGCCATGAGTGCAAAGTTAGTTGGACCTTCTTTCGCTTGATCACTCCAATCATAATCACCAAGATCATCACATGAGATCAAAGCATTGGAAGCAGTTGTCTCCACTGGCACAACCCTTCTTGTGTTCATCATATTCATGTTTTCTTGGTTCCTTGAAGCCCTGCACTCCCTTGCAAAGTGTCCCCTTTTGTGGTAGTTGTAACACTCCACCTTAGACTTATTAAACCCAATGGTTTTAGTACGATTCACAGATACCATTCACGTCAGGTTCACCAATTATGGAGATCATTATAAGCTCGAGTTTGTTTAGAACTTATCTAGGATTAATAAAAATAACAAAGATTGTATACGCATCGGAATAATAATAAGAACAATGTTATTTTCAACAAGGTTTTATATTCATACGTTCATACACTGTAACACCCCCATTTTTACAATATAGCAGCGGAAGATAATCTGGGGTATTACTTCATGGATACAACAATCATAATCATAGAAAACAACTTTAAAAGAGACATTGTTGGAAAAATTTAGTTATCATTCATTATAATTAGAGTTTTTACAAAATGCAGGTCCCAAAATCTAAAATATCAAGTTTGAATGATAACAGTTCAGCCACCTTCGAGTCCATGCCACTCCGTACCACAACTTGCTCAATTACCTGAGATAAACATGCTAGAAAGGGTCAACACAAAGGTTGAGTGAAATTCATAGGTTTGATAAGCAGTTTGAATACAAGTTATAGTGTGATAATCGTATAAACACAATTATTATGAAAATGATATTGTTATTGTACACCCATTATTATTATAATGCAACGAATACAATTATCATTGTAATGGTTACTTATCCGTTATTGCCCTGTTTGGTATTGTTTTGGTTGGGTATTAGTATGGTCTTATCTGGTCTAAACCTCATTGCACCCAAACTGACTAGTGTATATTTATACCCAAAATGATTGTGTTATATATATATATAGATATATAATATACTTTATAGATATATATATATATATATATATATATTAGAGAGAGAGTGAGAGAGAGAGAGAGAGATAATGGCCCTCGATGTAGGTAATTGCATATGCCTATGAAATTCAAATATTAGTACGTTTGGTTCCCTATCCGCTACACAACATGATGCGTCAATCCCGTAGATCTATCCACTATAGTTGCGTTCACCGAAAGTGATTAATTGGTCATGATAATGAGGGACTTTTTGGCATAATGTAACTTAGTCAGGAGTCCTTTATCACTTGGAAGATTCATTCACATGCTACGTATTACCAACCGGATTCAAATTTCAAATTGAAATGAAAGAAAGAAGGAATAGTGGAGATGCTTTAATAGTATTAGAAAAGAGGTATGATGACTAACAGTATTATAAACTATACTATGAGTCAATAGTGTGTATAGTATGTATTCAAATGCAATGTTTCTGTAACTAAGCCAACAATTTACATATAAAAGAGGAACCATGCACGAACCAATTTATCTCAACTCAAATTTGTAAAACGAGAATTAAAACAACACGGCTCGAGTAAAGAATTTTCATTGAATTGTAAGCTTAAGACATCTGGTTAGAACACGTAGAAGCCAAGGGAGGTCGACCCATGTTCATGACCATTTTTCTCATCGTCGGAGTCAAACTTTAAACCTCGGTACGTCATCCTCACCTTTTAACATTAATATGTTGATCACCATATGGCTTAGCAAACCTTGGCCTCGCATGACCTATACACGACATGTAAACCATGCGTGGTTAATATGTGCATACGCATACAAGGGTTTTGGGTCGTGTCATACATAAAATAACGACGAACGGGAAAACTAGTAAACGACTCATCGTTCCTAAGGGCGGGTAACGAACCAGGAAATTTTATTATGCAAACCTTAAAAACATACACGTAATATAGTACGTTGGCTCAATAGGGACGGACATGCACTAAGATTACACGTGAAATTTCATAGAGTTTCTCATGCCGTGACCTCAATGTGTAATAGGGGCATGACTAAATGTCACCAGATAAACCACAACGAGTTATTTACTCGCCGTTGGTGCGCCACAGATTTCAATGAATGTCGAGCAAACCATGCTCGTTGGTTCACACCTAATCCTCGTAAATGCATGACCAATAGGATTACCCCATTTATGTTCAAGCGTGACGCAAGGGGGGGGGGGGCTCCTACTATCAAAATAGTAGGTTTCACAGCAAGCCACTGCCTTGTCGTAACTTTTGCGCAACAAAGAGAAAGGAACGCAACGTCTGCTATTGAGTTGCTCCACACACTGATCGTCCTTGTGTCTAAAATGGACCCGTGTTGTTGCTAACTGAATAAGATGTAAACGTGCAAGAATAGGAAGAAAACTAATATATATACATATGGGCTTTGTTGCAAAAGGAAGGAAACAAAAAAAACAGTGAGTTAACAACTCACTGTAGTTGCGTCAGGTAAGCAGCAAAAAGAGAAAGAAGAGAAGATGGGCATGTGCTTATTATGTATGTTCACGTGATGGACTTTGTAATAATTAAAAGGGTGATTTTTAGCAAGTTGGACATAGAGTATCGATATACTTTAAATTATACATTTCTGATATGTTGATAAAATTTACTGCGTAGTATGAACTTTCAATTCGTAGCTCCACACTTGGTTGAATTTGATGAACAGTATAGTTATTTTAACGAGTATATTTATTTTAACAAGTACGGTTATTGTAACAAGTATATTTATTTTAACAAGTATAATTATTTTAACGAGTATAAGCTAGAAACGATAATTTACGATGCTTTAAAATTATTAACAATGGAAACGAAATTTTAAACCGATAAGAGAGTTTACCCCGGCTCATAAATTTTAGTTTAACTACTAAATCATGTTCCAAAATTATTGAGTTTAAATCATAATTTTTAAAAGCAATATGACTTAAATTGTTAATAACCATGACACATAAAGCATATAAAATTATAGTAATAATTTTTATTAAACAATTAATTAGACGGTTCTATAAGAACTGGCAAGACGAGACGTATTAGTGAAGTACATAGGTAGGTAAAATGAGCTGAGTATAAAAATATATATGTCGACAAATAATTGGTAAATAATAGTTATATTTTAAAAACATAAAATGTCCTAACCTGTGGACGTGTGTGATAATGTGATTAATTACTTTATTTTATCAAATTAGGTATAAATACTTATAAGACCGTATTTGTGTACCATCCATAGAGCCAACGGTTTAATCAACACTTTGAAAACATAAAACGTTAACTCATAAACGACCATGCCTTTTGACCATTTGCATAATTTACTTCGTACATTAAACTTTAGAATGTAAACTTAGAACTGTTATAATTACTTAGGTGTTTGATTAAGTCGCTATTTGACGTGCCTTAGTCCACTCTCAATATCCATCGATTAACTGTACTAAGGCAAGTTTTATGCCCTCATTTTCTATTTTAAATCATCTGTTCGGGTGAAGACTATTGCTTTTTTTATTAAACAGTTGAACACAAGTACAGTTTACTGATTTACTATTGGGTTAAGTCCTATTCAACCAACTTGCTATGTTGCCCAATGTTATCATGAACGTTAATTCTTGTAAGGCGACATGTTCTATTATGGACTGAACTTTTTTTCTTCTATCAGGGATTGACATCCCTCCATAGTTGTCTTGATGAACATTAGTCAAGCCAAACAGTTCTTGAGTCAGATACGGATGTTGCGGGTTGAACATCTGTACGGGCTTATCTATGATGATATATGTTAACGCTTCGGTGTCATGAGTTTAGACAATAGTAAATACTTTTCATTGTGATATCACTATTATCAAACAACAAACCTATGAACTCACCAACTTTATGTTGACACTTTTAGCAATGTTTTCTCAGGTGTTCTATCTTATGGGATATAAGGAGTCTGCATTGGTATATTGGCATGTAGAGGTCTATCTCTCGTATCAAGTCCTCTTCACGCCATGAAGTCACAATCCCAAATCTAGTCTTCCGCTACAATGAAATTTAGGGGTGTTACATAATGATCACAAGAATTGTATTAAGAGTTATTATCAAGATTTGATAGGTGGTTTGGGTTTAAAATGGGCAAAAATGAGTAAACGGGTCAAAAGTTCAAATTAGGGTTCGATTAGGGTTTTCTAGTTTTATTTCTTGTACATTGTTGTAGAAATGATTAAATGAGGATGGAATGTGATTTGTAAAGTTGTATATTATGTATCTATAACTTATTTGAGTAATGGTTTGGGTTTACAATGGATAAAAATCAAGAAACGGGTCATAGTGTAGTATTTTGCTCGGGTTAGGGTTTCTAGGTTTCATTTCATGAAATATTTATGAAATGAGGATGATTATGGAATTTAAATGAAGTGTATAACTTTCTTGTAACTTGTACTTGATGGATTAAACCAGATTCTTAGAGAAACGGAGGCAAAATGGCTATTTTGGATATTGTGCATTAATGACTTGTACATTATGCTTTAAAGGACTTGTACCTTATTTTGGAGGGAAAGTATATTCAAATGAGATGTTATATTACTTGTACATATGCTTTAGTAGCTTGTGCATTCACTTTAGATATGAACTTTTCATGGAATTAGGGTTCAGAGGCATATGATAACGGTTTAAAGCCCGTTTTGATATAACTTTGCAAATGGTACATTATATGAGTAATGTACTTTGTAAAAATGATATTATGATATTGACTTGTCATGTTATGATGTTTTCTTGACATATTCAAAGATAGGATTGCCATAGGTAGTTTACGTGAGCTCGTTAACTTTAGATATGCAAGTTACATTGCATATTTCCCCATACAATTGTGATCATAGTAAAATAGGTTGATTTTGATTTTGATGAAAATTCTGGGTTGTTATAGTCTCCACCCCTTATAGAAATCTCATCCCGAGATTTAGTAGAATGTCAGAGAGATGTCAAGGAATGATTATGAATTGTAAGAGAGTTGCTAATCATGTGGGATACAGATGAACAGATGATGAAGGTAATGATAACGATTAAGTGAAGAAAAGGAATTATTTATACAAATGGATTGAAAGAAACTTGTTTGTACGTATGCTATATACTTAAGCCTACTTATTTATAATTTGTCACTTACAAAGAGAAGCATCCAAATCCTTGTAACTAAGAATTTATAAATTCATATTTCGGAGATTTATAATTTCTTATTCAAATGAAGAAGCATCCTAATTCATTTCAATAACATGATCATAAATCGTCTTACCTAAGAATAAAAACATGATATCGAAACGGTAATGTGAAAGATATGATCATGAAAGGTAAGAAAAATATCGAGGTATTAATTGTACTGATGCCCGTATAGTCGAGGATAATAATTTATGTTTCAAAGGTATGAGGAGGGTATTCAGAGTTAAACATAATCGAATCGATGGAATTTGACAAACAATGTCGAGTTTTGATATCATCAGATAACAAGATGTAACGGAATCATCACTTTATTATTTCATGGATAACTTTACATATGAAATTCTAAAAGAGTTGATACTTATGCTACGTATCTCGTAGTAGGATTCTAGAATAAAGCAACAAACGACAAGGATTGTAGCTTGATGATTGGGGTTTTCAGATTGATGAAGACTTTAATATCTTCGAGAGTTGTTTCTAGGGTAGAAATTCTAAAGTGAACAAAAAGCAAGCTCATCTCTAAGCATGCTTTCCTGTGGCCCGATTATTTGCTTTTGAGCACTGATTCGCATAATGTCCTTTCTTTCCACAGGCATTACAAGTTACGGATACTGTTTGTAGATTGTTTCTAGTGGTTGGTCTTATGTTTTTGCAGTTCTTGGTCAGATGTCCTATCTTGTTGCATGTCCGACACTTGACAGTGCAGGGTCCTATGTGATGTAGGGTACATCTTTCACACAAGGGATGATTTCCAGTATACCCGTTGGTGGCAGTATAAGTCCTGAAGGTTTCTTGCTTCCTGTTCTGCTGTTGGTGGTAATCATTGTTACGGTTGTTATTGTTATAGTTATTCTGATAGTTGTTGTTGTTGATGATGTTTCTCTTATCCTCAAGCTTTCGTTTGTGATCATTAGTTTCTTGTACAGAATCATGCTTTATTATCTGATGTATTTAACTCTGGGCTATGTCTGATGGCTTCCTCCAATAGCTTTGAGGCTTTGAGGCAGTAACATTTCCTTCAATACTTCTTGGTAATCCATTGATGAAGACCTCCATAAGTTTCTCGGCGTTTGGTACCATGTTTGGGCATAAGACGGCTAATTCTTAGAATCTCCTAATGTAAGTCTTAAGATCATTTCCTTTTACAACCAAGTTGTAAAATTCATCTTCCATCTTCTTGACTTCAGTTCGAGGGCAATACTTATCGATTAAGAGTCTTTTTAATTTGGTCCAAGTGATTTGATTGGCTTGATCTATTCCAATAGGTTGAGCGTATGAATTCCACTAGGATATGGCATCACTCGGTTAAAGCTACCGTTAGCAAATGTAATTTTGTTTTCCTCGGCACTGTTGTTCGAGAAAAATACCGATTCAGTCTGCTCAACAGACGAATGAGGCCAAATGCTCCTTACCGTACACATTGAAGTTAGTATAGGTTGACAGTCTAACGAACTCTTATAGTTTACTATTTTTGTTTATAGGATTCCAATAGTTGGTGTTCCTGTTGGGTTTACTAGCACTTGCATTGTTGCAGCTTGTGCTTCCAGAGCTGTGGGAATACCATTAGCAATTAGTTGCTGGATGGCAGCCAAAGTTATGGTTGGTGTTTCAGATGTTGACTTCCTTTTAGGCGGCATTTTATCAACATAAGACAATACGTAGTAAGAATGACATTACAAGTTTTGAAAGGTAATACTTAAAAGAAAATGTGATGCTTAAAATGGTTAAAGAGTAATGCTTATTTTTGAAATTTTAAGCACTTAGAGGTTATGGTATGATTCATAATGATGAAGACGTAGATAATGATGCAAATGATGGAGATGATGATGAAAGAGAGATAAGCTAGAAATAAGGCATGTAACGGGATTGCCTTCTTACTGTACATAGTCAAGATTTGACAAGTGTTTTTATTTATACCACACATCCCGTGGCTAGGATAAAGCTATAACTAGTCTAAGAGTTTGTTGATTCTGAGCTGGTAGATGACATCCTAACGATCTTCCTGATCCGTTTGGTGATGAGCTTGGTTCTCCTTAATGCTTTGTCCAAGATTGGAAATTCTGTAGTGAGCAAAAGCAGTCTTATCTCTTTGCCCTAATTGCTTCCTTTGAAGTTTGATAATTTGAGAACGGACTTTCTCAAGTTCAGTCTTTAGCTTGTTATCTTCTTCCATTTTTCCAATGCGGTGGAAAGAGAGTTCTTCTAAGTAATTCAAAATATCTATGATTTGTTCCTTATGATGCTTCAGATGTATCTTATTTGAACTTTTTCCTATTTTAAGTATTTGAGGTGGAGTAGGAGTATAAACTAAGAAAGATGGTGATACCAAATCACAGGTTTGATTTCGAACTGAATTAGAAAGTAGTTTGAGGAAGAAGCTGGGGATGGATTTGCTTTCTTAGGTGGTAGTAAATTCTTAGGAATAAAGAAGTTGGGGATCTATTGTAGTGATGGTGGTAATACCAGGAGATGGAGTCAAAATAGCTAGTGGTGATTATTAGGATCTGGTGATTAATAGGTAATTCCCTTTTGACATAAAATGCTTGTACGTCCTTTAAACAAGGATTATTGTAGAAAGGTAAGAATATTTGGTGGGATAATAATATCTTTACGAGTTTTCCAAAAGTTAAAAGAACTGCTTTACTATCGAAGAGGAGAAATAATCGATGAGACCGATGATATAGGTAGGAGTATCTCATAGAGGAAAAAAGCATCCTCAATATCTCGGAAGTAGAGTGGTTGGGAGAAGACATGTTTTTGTTAACAAAGCAGTTGTAATATAAATAAGTTATTTATGGTATAATAATAGTATAATACTTATGTATCTTATACATACTGTTTTGGGAATGATATGGCACGGAGGACTTTGAGGGCTAGAAAAAAAAAGTGGTTTAGTTAAGGATTTTGTCCTTGCTTTCTCTATAACCTTGGCAGTGATACATTCTTTAACACCTTAATTTGTACAATATAGCAGCGAGAAAGACTAATCTGGGGGTTTACCTTCATAGTACAACAGTCATATCATAGAATATGATTTACAAGAGAGTTTTTAGGAAGGATACGTTATCATTCATTAAAATAGAGTTTTACAATAGGCGGTCCGAAAAATTAGTTACATACATGTGAAATGATTAACAAGTTTTAGCCATCTTCAAGTCCATGCCACTCCGTGCCATAAGTTGCTCAATTACCTGAGATAAACATGCTAAAAAGTCAACACAATGGTTGAGTGAAATTCATAGGTTTGAAATGTAATAGTTGAATACAAGTCATCATAAGTAATTGTTATAAAAGTAGTGTCATAGTAATGCGTTATAGTGTGGTATTGGGTTACGTTGTTATACACCCGTTATTGGTAATAATTGCAACGAATACAATTATCATGGGAAAATGGTATTGCATGTATAATGTTATGGTATAATTGCGTTATTGTCTCGTCTAAGCTCATGGCACACAAACTGACTAGTGTATATATATACCCAAATTGATGTGATATATATATATATATATATATATATATATATATATATATATATATATATATATATATATATATATATAGAGATAATGGCCCCCGGTGTAGGTAATTGCCATATACCTATGAAATTCAAATATAGTGTGTTTGGTTACCTATCCGGCTAACACAAACAGGATTCGTCAATCCCGATAGATCTATCCACAATATTCGCGTTCACCCGTAAGTGATTAATGGTCCATGATAATGAGGGACTTTTGGCATAAAGTAACTTAGACATTAATTGTAATGGTATATCAGGTTAGCATATAGTCCTGGAAAAAAAAAAACACTTGTTTATAGCATGTATCCCCCTCACGGGTTTATGAAAACATTAAAGAGATTAAAAAGTGAGGCTATGAACTCACTAAGTCTTTGAAAAGTAATCACATTGTTATAAGATAAACGAGTATGTAAAAGAGTTTGTAAACAAGCATGTATCCCCCTCGCGGGTTTATAAAACATGTAAATAAGTAAAGGCGAGGTTATGAACTTCACCTGATAGGTAGTTGTAATAAATATTCCAAAATGAAAGCTGACGACCTTATCACAAATTTATATGGGAAGGTTGATAAGCAATATTGATAGTAAACAGCCACGTCACGCAACCTGAGTAAATATGTCAAGTCTTAGGAAGATTGTACTCTAGAACTTTGGTTCTAAGAGTTTAATATTGTTATGAGTTTGATTGGAAAGTTTGGAATTATTGTATCACCGTTCGGGCCATCATAATTCAGAGGTCATTCAGTAAATGTTTGAGGAGCTAGGGCACTTTAAATCGTAAACCCAACAACTCAGTCAGAACGTAATACCAAGATGAAACCCCTTAATATGAAGCTCCCTAGTATTGTGATATGATATAATCGGTTTTAAGCGTTTTGATCAATATCTGGAAATGATAAGCACGACAAGCGTTAATTAAAGTTATGTCTTGTAATGTTTTGAACATGTTTTTATACTTTTTCAAAATGTTACATTTTAGACCCTTAAGAATGAAAAATGGCAAAATATACCCTTGGAGTTTGCACTTTTACGAGTTTGGTCCTTTTAGTTTAAAAGATGTACAAAGTAAACCTTGCACTTTGGAAAGTGACATAATAGACCCCTATAGTTATAACTTTGATAAAATGACATTTTCAGTCCTTTTAGTTATAAGTTTCAGAAAGTTACGATATATACCCCTTGCATGGATAATATTTACAAAACAAGTTCGAATTGCCATGCAAGTTTATTTTAAGTTCTAAATGATATTTGCAGGTTATAGCTTATTAATATAAGCTAAAATATGAAGATTTAATGTAACAAAAGTTTAAAATAACGATTCGTTAAGTTAGAAATCAAAACGGGTTATTTTATGGTTTTACAATGAAAACGCGTAGGTTTTTAATTCAAATTCCTTCAAGACTTGATAAAGTGGTTATAATAAAATTAGTTAAGCATGTTAGGATAGATTATAATAACATTTAGCCATTATAACTTTTTGATTTAAGAAAAACATAAAATTAGGGTTTCGGGTGTACGGTTTTGGATCAAAATGGAAAATGAGAAATGAATGAGTTATGTAAAAACTTTAACACAAGAGTTTATATTTAGGTTTATGTTACATTTAAGAAGTGTAGAGTAGGAGTGGAAAACATCAGAAACATGGGTTTTGGCTTATAGCTTGGAAACGGGTCGAAATCGAGACTTTTAGCTTCGTACGCCTAGAATAATGACTCCCGGGCTTCTTTTCTTGGTTTCTTTTGCTTTACTTCTGTTCTTGAGACTTCTTAGGATCTCTTAGGATCTTCTTGAGCAAAGGATTGCTGCTAGAAATGGGTTATAGAGGAGGAAGTGGGGGATGAGTTGAAATGAAGGCATAACACCCCTATTTATAGTATTTTCGAAACTTAGAGGCCAAGGGTGCTTAGAGACCAGGTGAGGACAGGTGGGGGTGATGTGGAGAGGCTATGGAGTGACAAGGATGGTCTATGGTGCAAGGTGGAAGTTTGTGGAAGTGTTTATGGTGGTGGTTTAGCCGCGGCATACCTTAGGGACAAAGGAAGAGGTGTGGCTTCATTTTGGCCATGGAAATGAATCAAGGTGCTTGTAAGCTGCTATGGGAATCAAGGAGGTGAGTCATGAGGTGCTTGTTTGCAATGGAAAGTTTTAAAATGGGTCAAAATGCAAGGAATGAGGTCGCGGGTCATTTAGGGCTCGAATTGAGTTTTTGAGCTTGGATTTCGAGTACATTTGATTAGTAATGATAGATATATGTTCATAAGACTTGTATTAAGGATTAATAACAAGAATTGATAGGTGGTTCGGGTTTAAAATGGGTGAAAACGAGTAAACAGGTCAAAAGTTCCAATTAGGGTTTAATTAGGGTTTCTTGGATTCATTTTGTGTATAATTGAGATGAAATGATGAAATGATGAAATGATGATTGTATATGATTAGTAATGTTGTAAAATAAGTTATTACAACTTATTTGGGTGTTGGTTGAGGTTTATAATGGATAAAAACGAAGAAACGAGTCATGGTTTAGTATTTAGCTCGGGTTAGGGTTTTAGACTTTGGTTTCTTGTAATTTCATGAAATGAGGATGAATATGGATTGTAAATGAAGTGTATGACTTGCTTGTATCTTGTACTTGATATATTGTACAAGGTCTTTTAGGAAAACGGAGGGAAAATGGCTATTTTGGAGATCGTGCATTAATGACTTATACATTATGCTTTAAAGGACTTGTACCTTATTTTGGAGGGAAAGTATTATTCAAATGAGATTTTATATGACTTGTATATATGCTTTATTAGCTTGTACATTCGCTTTAGATATTAACCCTTTAACGGTTTAAAGCCCGTCTTGATATAACATTGCAAATGGTACATTATAAGAGTAATGTACTTTAATATATCAAATTGATATGTTATGATGTTTGCTTGACATATAAATAGATATAGATGGCATAGGTAGATTGCGTGAGCTCGTTTACTTTATTTATGCAAGTTACATTGCATATTGAGATAATGGTAATGCAAGTAATGTAATAAAGCAAAAAATTTCCCCATACAATTGTGATCATAATAAAATAGGTTGATTTTGCTTTTGATGAAAATTCTGGGTTGTTATAGTCTCCACCCCTTATAGAAATCTCGTCCCGAGATTTAGTCGAATGCTAGAGAGATGTCAAGGAATGATTATGAATTGTAAGAGAGTTGCTAATCATGTGGGATACAGATGAACAGATGATGAAGGTAATGATAATGATTAAGTGAAGAAAAGGAATTATTTGTACAAATGGATTGAAAGAAACTTGTTTGTACGTATGCTCTATACTTAAGCCTATTTATTTATAATTTGTCACTTACAAAGAGAAGCGTCCAAATCCTTGTAACTAAGAATTTATAAATTCATAGTTCAGAGATTTATAATTTCTTATTCAAATGAAGAAGCGTCCTAATTCATTTCAATAACATGATCATAAATCGTCTTACCTAAGCATAAAAACATGATATCGAAACGGTAATGTGAATGATATGATCATGAAAGGTAAGAAAAATATCAAGGTATTAATTGTACTGACTCCCGTATAGTCGAGGATAATAATTTATGTTTCAAAGGTATGAGGAGGGTATTCAGAGTTAAACATAATAAAATCTATGGAATTTGACAAACAATGTCGAGTTTTGATATCATTAGATAACAAGATGTAACCGAATCATCACTTTATTATTTCATGGATAACTTTACATATGAAATTCTAAAAGAGTTGATACTTATGCTATGTATCTCATAGTAGGATTCTAGAATAAAGTAACAAACGACAAGGATTGTAGCTTGATAATTGGGGTTTTTAGATTGATGAAGACTTTAATATCTTCGAGAGTTATTTCTAGGGTAGAAATTCTAAAATGAACAAAAGCAAGCTCATCTCTAAGTATGCTTTCCTGTGGCCCGATTATTTACTTTTGAGCACTGATTCACATAATGTCCTTTCTTTCCACAGGCATTACAAGTTACGAATATTGTTTGTAGATTGTTTCTAGTGGTTGGTCTTTTGTTTTTACAGTTCTTGGTCAGATGTCCTATCTTGTTGCATGTCCGACACTTGACAATGCAGGGTCCTATGTGATGTAGGGTACATTTTTCACACAAGGGACAACTTCTAGTATTCCCGTTGGTGGCAGTATAAGTCCTAAAGGTGTCTTGCTTCTTGTTCTGCTATTGGTGGTAATCATAGTTATGGTTGTTATTGTTATAGTTATTCTGATAGTTGTTGTTGTTGATGATGTTTCCCTTATCCTTAAGCTTTCGTTTGTGATTATTGGTTTCTTGCACAGAATCACGCTTTATTATCTGATGTATTTAACTCTGGGCTATGTCTGATGGCTTCCTCCAATAGCTTTGAGGCTTTGAGGCAGTAACATTTCCTTCAATACTTCTGGGTAATCCACTGATGAAGACTTCCATAAGTTTCTCGGTGTTTGGTACCATGTTTGGGCATAAGACGGCTAATTCCTAAAATCTCCTAAGGTAAGTCTTAAGATCATTTCCTTTTACAACCAAGTTGTAAAATTCATCTTCCATCTTCTTGACTTCAGTTCGAGGGCAATACTTATTGGTTAAGAGTCTTTTTAATTTGGTCCATGTGATTTGATTGGCTTGATCTATTCCAATAGGTTGGGCGTATGAATTCCACTAGGATATGGCATCACTCGGTTAAAGCTACCGTTAGCAAATGTAATTTTGTTTTCCTCGGCACTGTTGTTCGAGAAAAATACCGATTCAGTCTGCTCAACAGACGAATGAGGCCAAATGCTCCTTACCGTACACATTGAAGTTAGTATAGGTTGACAGTCTAACGAACTCTTATAGTTTACTATTTTTGTTTATAGGATTCCAATAGTTGGTGTTCCTGTTGGGTTTACTAGCACTTGCATTGTTGCAGCTTGTGCTTCCAGGGCGGTAGCAATACCATTAGCAATTAGTTGCTGGATGGCATCCAAAGTTTTGGCTGGTGTTTCAGATGTTGACGTCCTTTTGGGAGGCATTCTATCAACATAAGACAACAAGTAGTAAGAATGACATCACAAGTTTTGAAAGGTAATACTTAAAAGAAAATGTGATGCTTAAAATGCTTAAAGAGAAATGCTTATTTTTTAATTTTAAGCACTTAGAGGTTATGGTATGATTCATAATGATGAAGACAGAGATAATGATGCAAATGATGGAGATGATGATGAAAGAGAGATAAGCTGGAAATAAGGTACGTAACGGGATTGCCTTCATAAATAACTTGCCTTCTTACGGTACATAGTCAAGATTTGATAAGTGTTTTTATTTATACTACACATCCCGTGGCTAGGATAAAGCTATAACTAGTTTGTTGATTTTGAGCCGATAGATGACATCCTAAAGATCCTTCTGATATGTTTGGTGACGAGCTTGGTTCTCCTCAATGCTTTGTTCAAGATTGGAAATTTTGTAGTGAGCAAAAGCAATCTTATCTCTTTGCCCTAATTGCTTCCTTTGAAGTTTGATAATCTGAGAACGTACTTTCTCAAGTTCAGTCTTTAGCTTGTTAGCTTCTTCCATTTTTCCAATGCGGTGGAAAGAGAGTTCTTCTAAGTAATTCAAAATATCTTCGATTTGTTCCTCATGATGCTTCAGATGTATCTTAATTGAACTTTTTCCTATTTCAAGTATCTGAGGTGGGGTAAGAGTATTAACTGAGAAAGATGGTGATACCAAATCACAGGTTTGATTCCAAACTAAATTAGAAAGTAGTTTGAGGAAGAAGCTGGGGATGGATTTGCTTTCTTAGGTGGTAGTAAATTCTTAGGAATAAAGAAGTTGGGGATCTATTGTAGTGATGGTGGTAATACCAGGAGATGGAGTCAAAATAGCTAGTGGTGATTATTAGGATCTGGTGATTAATAGGTAATTCCCTTTTGACATAAAATGCTTGTACGTCCTTTAAACAAGGATTATTGTAGAAAGGTAAGAATATTTGGTGGGATAATAATATCTTTACGAGTTTTCCAAAAGTTAAAAGAACTGCTTTACTATCGAAGAGGAGAAATAATCGATGAGACCGATGATATAGGTAGGAGTATCTCATAGAGGAAAAAAGCATCCTCAATATCTCGGAAGTAGAGTGGTTGGGAGAAGACATGTTTTTGTTAACAAAGCAGTTGTAATATAAATAAGTTATTTATGGTATAATAATAGTATAATACTTATGTATCTTATACATACTGTTTTGGGAATGATATGGCACGGAGGACTTTGAGGGCTAGAAAAAAAAAGTGGTTTAGTTAAGGATTTTGTCCTTGCTTTCTCTATAACCTTGGCAGTGATACATTCTTTAACACCTTAATTTGTACAATATAGCAGCGAGAAAGACTAATCTGGGGGTTTACCTTCATAGTACAACAGTCATATCATAGAATATGATTTACAAGAGAGTTTTTAGGAAGGATACGTTATCATTCATTAAAATAGAGTTTTACAATAGGCGGTCCGAAAAATTAGTTACATACATGTGAAATGATAAACAAGTTTTAGCCATCTTCATGTCCATGCCACTCCGTGCCATAAGTTGCTCAATTACCTGAGATAAACATGCTAAAAAGTCAACACAATGGTTGAGTGAAATTCATAGGTTTGAAATGTAATAGTTGAATACAAGTCATCATAAGTAATTGTTATAAAAGTAGTGTTATAGTAATGCGTTATAGTGTGATATTGGGTTACGTTGTTATACACCCGTTATTTGTAATAATTGTAACGAATACAATTATCATGGGAAAATGGTATTGCATGTATAATGTTATGGTATAATTGCGTTATTGTCTCGTCTAAGCTCATGGCACACAAACTGACTAGTGTATATATATACCCAAATTGATGTGATATATATATATATATATATATATATATATATATATATATATATATATATATATATATATATATATATAGAGATAATGGCCCCCGGTGTAGGTAATTGCCATATACCTATGAAATTCAAATATAGTGTGTTTGGTTACCTATCCGGCTAACACAAACAGGATTCGTCAATCCCGATAGATCTATCCACAATATTCGCGTTCACCCGTAAGTGATTAATGGTCCATGATAATGAGGGACTTTTGGCATAAAGTAACTTAGACATTAATTGTAATGGTATATCAGGATAGCATATAGTCCTGGAAAAAAAAAAACACTTGTTTATAGCATGTATCCCCCTCGCGGGTTTATGAAAACATTAAAGAGATTGAAAAGCGAGGCTATGAACTCACTAAGTCTTTAAAAAGTAATCACATTGTTATAAGATAAACGAGTATGTAAAAGAGTTTGTAAACAAGCATGTATCCCCCTCGCGGGTTTATAAAACATGTAAATAAGTAAAGGCGAGGTTATGAACTTCACCTGATAGGTACTTATAATAATTATTCCAAAATGAAAGCTGATGACCTTATCACATATTTATATGGGAAGGTTGATAAGCAATATTGATAGTAAACAGCCACGTCACGCAACCTGAGTAAATATGTCAAGTCTTAGGAAGATTGTACTCTAGAACTTTGGTTCTAAGAGTTTAATATTGTTATGAGTTTGATTGGAAAGTTTGGAATTATTGTATCACCGTTCGGGCCATCATAATTCAGAGGTCATTCAGTAAATGTTTGAGGAGCTAGGGCACTTTAAATCGTAAACCCAACAACTCAGTCAGAACATAATACCAAGATGAAACCCCTTAATATGAAGCTCCCTAGTATTGTGATACGATATAATCGGTTTTAAGCATTTTGATCAATATCTGGAAATGATAAGCACGACAAGCGTTAATTAAAGTTATATCGTGTAATGTTTGAACATATTTTTATACTTTTTCAAAATGTTACATTTCAAATCCTTAAGAATGAAAAATGACAAAATATACCCTTGGAGTTTGCACTTTTATGAGTTTGGTCCTTCTAGTTTAAAAGATGTACAAAGTAAACCTTGCACTTTGGAAAGTGACATAATAGACCCCTATAGTTATACTTTGATAAAATGATATTTTTAGTCCTTTTAGTTATAAGTTTCAGAAAGTTACGATATATACCCCTTGCATGGATAATGTTTACAAAACAAGCCCGAATTGCCATGCAAGCTTATTTTAACATTCCATAAGACATTTGCAGGTTATAGATTATTAATATAGCTAAAATATGAATGTTTAACGTAAAAAAAGTTTAAAATAATGATTCGTTAAGCCGGAAATCAAAACGGGTCGAATTAGGGTTTTATAATGAAAACGCGTAGATTTTTAATTCAAATTCCTTCAAGACTTGATAAAGTGGTTATAATAACATTAGTTAAGCATGTTAGGATAGATTATCACAACATTTTATCATATTAGCTCATAGATTCAAGAAAAACATGAAATTAGGGTTTTGGGTGTACAGTTTTGGATCAAAATGGAAAATGAGGATGAATTGAGTTATAAAACTTTATCAAGAGTGTATGCATGATCATATGAACATCATAAGGGTATAGGATCAGAAGTGGAACCTTTAGAACCTAGTTTTGAGCTTATAGCTTGAAAATGGGTTAAAATCAAGACTTTTAGCTTCGTACGCCTAGAATAACGACTCCGGGGCTTCAAGGCTTCAATCTTTCTCTTGATTATTGTTCTTGGATCTCCTTAGGAACTCATTGAGTAGATATTTGCTGCAATGGTGGGTTATAGAAAGAAGAAGTGGGGTCTGAGTTGAAATGGAAGGGTTTTACCCTTATTTATAGTATTCGAACTCCTTGGTGGCCAAGGAAACTTGGTGACCAAGTTTAGGATAGGTAGAGATGATTAGGAACAGCTAGGGGATGACATTGAAGGGCTAGGTAGTGAGTATGTAAGTCTAGAACTAGGTTTGATGTGTTGTTTGCCTCCTATGGTGTCGCGGCTATACTTGGAGATGATTAGGACCAGCTAGGGGATGACATCGAAAGGCTAGGTAGATGTGGCAAATTTTCTAACCATGTGATGGGTTAAGTAGCTTGGTAATCTGCTTGAGATGAAGTAGCATGGTCACTGGGTCAAATTGCAAGAAAAGAGGTTGCAAGTTCCATTAGGGCTCGGATTGAGTTTTCTTGCATTTCGTGTATATTTGTTTAATAACAATGGATTAATGATCACAAGACTTGTATTAAGAGTTATTAACAAGATTTGATAGGTGGTTTGGGTTTAAAATGGGCGAAAATGAGTAAACGAGTCAAAAGTTCAAATTAGGGTTCGATTAAGGTTTTCTAGTTTTATTTCTTGTACATTGTTGTAGAAATGATGAAATGAGGATGGAATGTGATTTATAAAGTTGTATATTATGTATCTATAACTTATTTGAGTAATGGTTTGGGTTTACAATGAATAAAAATTAAGAAATGGGTCATAGTGTAGTATTTTGCTCGGGTTAGGGTTTCTAAGTTTCATTTCATGAAATCTTTATGAAATGAGGATGATTATGGAATGTAAATGAAGTGTATGACTTGCTTGTAACTTGTAATTGATGGATTAAACAAGATTCTTAGAGAAACGGAGGCAAAATGGCTATTTTGGATATTATGCATTCACGACTTGTACATTATGCTTTAAAGGACTTGTACCTTATTTTGGAGGGAAAGTATATTCAAATGAGATGTTATAATACTTGTACATATGCTTTAGTAGCTTTTGCATTCACTTTAGATATTAACTTTTCATGGAATTAGGGTTTAGAGGCATATGATAACGGTTTAAAGCCCGTCTTGATACAACTTTGCAAATGGTAAATTATATGAGTAATGTACTTGGTAAAAATGATATTATGATATTGACTTGACATATATAAAGATAGGATTGCCATAGGTAGGTAGCGTGAGCTCGTTAACTTTAGATATGCAAGTTACATTGCATATTGAGATACTGGTAATGCAAGTAATGTAATAAAGCGAAAAATTTCCCTGAAAAAGGTGGTTCATATATAATAGATAGATAGTCCATTGCATCGAACTTAATAGATGGATATTTACATTGATGAAAATTGCGGGTTGTTATAATCAAACACTTGACTATCAAACACTTGACTATCATACCCAACACTAGTCTTGAACTTATCACTTACTTAACAATCTAATAGTTTGCTTAGATTCTTAGATAAATTTTCAAACTTTTCTAAGGTAAGTTTTAAATCATCTCTTTCTTTTTCAGCTTTTTCAAATTTATTTCTAAGCTCTGTGAGTGCATTATCTCTCAACATAATATAAAGTTTTAAAATCTTTATGTCCTATTAAAAAAATAGCCTCATTCTTTTTATACACGTCTAGTCTAGCCTCTATAGATTCTAGACCTGCTTTATAAGCTCCTACATTTAATTGAGACTTATTAAAATCTTTTGTTAGATTATCATAATGTTCTTTGAGAGTCTCATAAGATTTTAAACATGCTTTAGAACAAGTTGATACTTCAGTGTCTGAGCTTGAAGAACTTGAAGAACCTAAAGAAGTATAAGCCATAAGTGCAAAATTGGTAGGTCCTTCTTCGGCCTGGTCACTTAAATCATAGCCAAAGCTATCACACTAAAATACTAAAGCATTTGAAGGAGTTTCCTCAACTGGCATAGTCCTTCTTGTTATCTCCCTTTTTCTACTGTCTTGATTCCTGGGTGCCCTACATTCGCTAGCAAAGTGACCTCTTTTGTGACAGTTATAGCATTCTACCTTGGTCTTGTCAAAGCCAATGGTATCAGTCCCATTAACACCAAGATTCCTTCCTGTCTTCTTGAGAAATCCTTGTGCTCTCATTGTCAGCATTGCCATTTGCCACTTCAAGTCCATCACCTCTAAATGATCAGGATCAATTTGCTTTAGATCATCATTGTCTAATTGTGAACTGTTAGACTAACTAGCAAAAAAAGAGTAGATCACAGCATCACTCAGACTATCAACATTTAGTAAAGTAGAAACATTAGCCTTGGAGTTAGCAGCAGAAACACCATGAGCAGTCTTAACTGCTTCCTTGGTGCTGTCAGTTATATTGGAAGACACAAAAGCTATGTTTTGTGTATTTTGGCTTGTGCTAGATGACCCCATGACTTCAGCTTCATAAATCTTCAGATTGTTGTACAAGTCATCTATTGTTAGAGTTTCTAAATCTGGCTTGTTCCTCCAAATCAGGGTATGAGTCTTCCACTCAGATGTCAGACTGCTTAATAACTTTAGATTCACATCTTCTTAAGGAACAAACCATATTTGGAGGAACAAACCAGATTTAGAAACTCTATGCATGGATGACTTATACAACAATCTAAAGATTTATGATGCTGAAGTCATGGGGTCATCTAGCATAAGCCAAAACACACAAAATGTAGCTTTTGTGTCTTCCAATATCACCGGCAGCACCAATGAAGCAGTTAAGACTGCTCATGGTGTTTCTGCTACTAACTTTAAGGCCAATGTTTCTACATTACTAAATGTTGATAGTTTGAGTGATGTTGTGATCTACTCCTTCTTTGCTAGTCAGTCTAACAGTTCACAATTAGACAATGATGATCTAAGGTAAATGGATCCTGATGATTTAGAGGAGATGGACTTGAAGTGGCAAATGGCAATGCTGACAATGAGAGCAAGGAGATTTCTTAAGAAGACAAGAAGGAATCTAGGTGTTAATGGGACTGATACCATTGGCTTTGACAAGACCAAGGTAGAATGCTATAATTGTCACAGAAGAGGTCACTTTGCTAGGGAATGTAGGGCACCCAGGAATCAAGACAGTAGAAAAACAAAGATAACAAGAAGGACTATGCCAGTTCAGGAAACTACTTCAAATGCTTTAGTATTTCAGTGGAATGGCTTTGGCTATGATTGGAGTGACTAGGCTGAAGAAGGGCCTACCAATTTTGCACTTATGGCTTATACTTCTTAAGGTTCTTCAAGTTCTTCAAGCT
>BQNB010025963.1:0-57682 GCA_026074375.1 Tanacetum coccineum
AAGACTGATTTGTCCCTTCATTTGTGTTGGTGAGCTCATGAATTGACCTAAGCACCCTTTAATTTGGAAAACCCCTTTGATTTACCCTGGGGTAAAAGGTGGGACGATGGATGAATAGTAACTAGGTTTCGTGCCCATTTTTAGACAGTTAAAACTATTACAAGTTTGAGATATTACATAAATGGTCCTTGTCTTCCTTTTCTTATTTTCTAGTCAAAAATAACTTTCGAGAAATGCAAGTTTAGCCCTTGTAGTTGTTATAAAAGGACATGGGCTAGGATTTTTGGGCTTTGTTGACTTTTATTGACCAATGATTGACTGGATTTGACTGAGGCTTGACTTTTCTGGCATCGGCTTTGATTCTATGGCTTCTTTTTGTACTCTTCAGATTCTCGTGTCCATGCTTTCTTGTTTTTGACTGTTTTCTTGTGATTTTTTGATTTATCCATACCTGCACACACAAAACACAAATACAAGCATATTTTTGCCATTTTTGGTCTGTTTTGGGTTTAATTGGGTTGTTTTAAGTTCAAATGGATATGTGTATTCTACACTTATCAAAATTCCCCAAACTAAACGATTGAGTATCCTCATGCAATATCACATGCCTTATAAGTAAATACCTTGAAACTTCCCCAAACTAAACCTTTGAAAAATAGCAAAGTGTTTTGTTGAGAACGTTAAGAGATCACAAGTTATAAAACACCCGACTTCCCATTTTCAAATATTTTTCTTGATAATTAATTACCTAACTACAACTTATTTGACATAATGTATTGTTTTCATTACCTTATTGGTAACTTTTAGGATCATAGAATAAAAAGCACAATTAAGTGTCTAAAGGATAACTTCATCATCCCTGATTTTTCACTTCTCCCATGCTAAGCTTAAAAATAAGATCACCGTTAATTATGAACTAAGATGCTAAGACTACTTGTGATGAATAGAGGCATGTTGATGTATAATTATTGGAGAAAATGGCTTGAACCTTGCATGTGCAATACAACTTTTGAATATCGATGCACATGTGTAGGGGGAGCAAAAAGTCTAATATAATCTAAAATGTCAAGATACCAAAACTTTTGTGTTACACACAAGTATCTTGATAAACTAAAAAGAATCTTTTGCTTCATGATTGTGGCTTCATATATGTGATCGAATGGTGGAAACTGCTTAGGGATGTAACATCTTATATTCCGCAAGGTTATTATTTTTTCTAAAATCTGATAGTACTGATAAGTTGTTAATATGTTTAAACAATTTTCAGCAGGTTAAGCTTTTCAGTTTCTATCACTTTTTCTAACTCAAAGCATTTTTCACATCAAATGATTTTAAGGCGACTTGACAAGGGTTAATGCTAAGTTTTGACCTGAGTTGGTAGTCTTCTGCAAAACTTTCATTATGTTCAAACGATTTCATCACACTTCGACTGTTTTTCAAATATTTTTTTGCCATAGACTTCTACGGTACTTAATTGTATTAAGAGGTTGACCCTAGGTTTTCTAGTGAGCCTAACGAAGCATCTGGACATAGGTTATGTTGAACACCGAATTAAAAGTATAGTCAGCAGAAAGTAACTGTTTCTGACTTACTCCTTACCATTCTATTAGTCGCACTGTTTATTAGTGTTGTTATCTACAACATCTGGTTTAGAGAACAGCAAGCATACGGGAATCTGATACTTAGGTATTGGAGGACTTAAAGGCATTGAGTTGGAAAACCTGTCAAGGAGATTCTTATAATGAATCTACCTGATCACAGGTGCAGTACTTGTACTGTAATCATCGATCCTCATGGAATCAGAGGTTATTGCAACTGACCAGATTGAGTATCGTCTTTAATACTCTTTCTCTTTAAAATATCAAAACCTTAGATGTGTTCAAAAAATGTTTTCTAGAACACATTAAGTGGATTTCGCTATCAAGTTTGCTCGCCATTAGAGAATTTACTAAATCATCCATTCAACATCGACCTGATGCCTGTAGAACTTGATAGTTTTATGAAACATATCACTATCACACAATAAACTATTTTGTTGTCCCTCATAAACTGTTTCCATGGTCCATTTTCAAAGCTATTTTGTTATCAAATCATAAACAATTTGTTACCACATCATAAACTCCTTACTATTACATTATGAACGGTCGCGTAATTCCCTCGAAAACGATTTTGATACCATCTCATAAACAATTTTAGTATCGTCTCATAAACAAATTCGATGTCATTAACAAACTACCTTACTATCGATTGATAAACTATCATTTTATAAACCACTTTACTATCGTTGACAAATTATCTTACCATCGTTCAATAAACTAACATTTTATAAACTATTCACAATCATTTCATGAATACCTTATAAATTACCTTCTTGACATCTTATATACTATTTGGGGGAGATTGTTAGAAACAAATAAATCTCGGTCACTTAGAGTTATTTCGTATTTTCTAGCTCCTAGTTAATAATTAATTAATGTAAACAGGCCAACTAAGAAAAAGCCCAAAAGCCCACATCTCCCTTCCCTCTTTGTTTAACCTAATTAGAGGCTATAAATACCCCCTCCCCTCTCTTGTACAAATAGTCCCACACCATACATAAACATAGACAATATGTTTTCTCCTACACTTTAGGGATTTATCTCTGTAATCTCTTACCTGTAAGTTTTATTTTTCAATTAATCTTTTCCTTTCCATGTCTACTTTCTCTTGATCTTATCTTTATAATAAATCCATCATTGTGAAAATTATTGGAACCTACAAGTATATATAGTAGGATTCATCGTTAGCGCATATCTGATAGAACTTGCATTCAAAAAATCAATAATTTCCTTAAACCCATCACTTTCTTTGAGTTTCTCCAAAAACGCAACCAAATTGTGAGTTTCAGCAAACTTTAGGTTCGACATTGTGTTGGGTTTTGATGATAAATGTTAAAATTGAGTTAGGGTTTATGATTAGAGAGTATATCAAAGTGTAAAATCGATCGAATGAGTGATTGAAACCCTTAATCAAAGTATTTATGAAATCACCCTCAACAGCATTAACTTAAACTGACAGCATTAACTAAGATTGGCAGTAGTAAGTGTATGCCTGGCAACATTAACTAACACTGGCAGTAGTAAGTGTATGCCTAACAACATTAACTTAACCGGCAGTAGTAAGTTTATGCCTAACAGCATTAACTAATATTGGCAGTAGTAAGTGTATGCCTAACAACATTAACTTAACCGGCAGTAGTAAGTTTATGCCTAACAACATTAACTGTGAGTCACCAGCATTAACTCCAATTTTGTTCCAAAAAGCATTTCCATCATCAATTTTGATTCTCACAAGCTCTCTTTCTGTTTTTATTCTCACTATCTCTCCCAATTCTTTTTCTCACTAAATCACTCTGTCTGTTTTTATGTCACACATCTCTCTTTCTGTTTTTTAGCTCACTATTTTCTCTCATTTCTTTTTCTCACTGAATCACTCTGTCTGTTTTTATTTTCACACATCTCTCTTTCTGTTTTTCAGCTCACTATTTCTCTCATTTCTTTTTCTCACTGAATTACTCTATCTGTTTTTATTTTCACACATCTCTCTTTCTGTTTTTTAGCTCACTATTTCTCTCATTTCTTTTTCTTACTGAATTACTCTGTCTGTTTTTATGTCACACATCAGTTTTAAGAGTTCCTTTACCAGTAATTTTCCCTCCTTTGGCTCCTCCTCCAAAGGTAACATATCCTCCATCAAACTCCTTGAAGTCTGAGAGATAAGACATGTTCCCTGTCATGTGCCTTGAGCATCCACTGTCAACATAGCCTTGATCTTCTTTTTGTTGATGACCCTGCACATAAAAATAAGGAAATTAGTTTCCTTTGGGGACCCAAGCCATCACTGACTTAGATTTGCCTCGTGCATCAACATAATTATGTCTCTTCAAAGTAATTAATGCAGTATTAAGTTTGGTAGGTCTCCAAACCCAACATGCTGAGGCCTTAATAGCATTAACCTGATTTACCCTAACAGCATTAACTACTGCTGAATTTGGCCTAGCAGTATTAACTACTTTTGGCCTAGCAGTATAAAATTTTCCCTTAGCAGTATTAACTTTCTGGCTAAATTTTTTGTTAGTTAATGCTGTTCTTATTTGATAGGGCCTCTTTATAGTTGATTGTGCTGAGTTAGAAAAATGTGACTTATGTCTAGCACTATAAACTATAGTTTTGGGATGAGCAGTATTAACAGGCCTAGCAGTATTAAGTGTTCTTAGGTCAGTTTTCATTAAGACTGCTCTTGGAACCATGTTCCTATGAGCACTAGGGTGAGCCTTTTTAGCAAAATAATTGTAATTCACCCTTGTATAATTATTCCCAGATACCACCCTTTCCCTTTGATGGTAATTGCAGTGAGCCTGCATACGGTCAAAACTTCCACAGACAAAATAAGCTTTATTATACATCACAAAGTCACTTCCTAGCTGTTGGGACTTCTGATTATTCCAGTTTCTTTGATTTCCCCTAGGACTTTGTGGCCTATACATTTCAGCATACTTAATTGGTTTCCTAACTGGTTTTTCTTGTTGTTTAGGTCTAACAAGTTCTATCTTAGCAACAGTAGAAGAAACAGTTTTCTTCTCTAAATTATCATCTGACACCAACTCCTTGGGGCATCAGGAGTTTCCCTAACCTCATTAGAAATATCTTCACTAACACTCTTACTAGTCATAGGTCCATAGCCTTCAAACTCAAGCTATTGAAACTCCTCTAGACCAGAGTAAGATAAATCAAGATTTAAGGGTGAAAATAACCCTATAGGGGGAGGCGGAACAACATTATACCTTACAAACCCCACACCCTTTCTACTTTTATCAGTTATCTGTCTCCTTATTAATTTGTCTAGACTCTTAGAAGCATTATCAAAATTTTCAATTTTAAGTTGATTGCTTTCTTTTTCTTGCTTAAGCTTTTCTAACTCACTTTTAAGCATACTAATTTCTGAGTCTTTATATGAGATATCTCTTTTAAGAACAGCAAGTTGCTCACAAAAAATAACCTCATTCTTTTTGTAAAAGACAAGTTGCTCTTCTACAGATGCTAACCCTCTTTTATAAGTAGCTAAATTGAACTCAGATTTGTTAAACTCTATTCTTAAATCATCAAGTTGAGTTTTAAGAGTTTCAAAGCTTTTTAGACAGGTTTTTGAACAAGTTTTGTCATTATGTACCTCAGAGTCTGAAAAAGCCATAAGAGCCATGTTTGTAGGGACTTCATCATCTGCCATATAGCTCCAGTCAAAACCAGCTCCATCAATAGCCACCATGGCTTTGGAAGAAGTTTCTTCCACATTTACAGTCCTTCTAGAGCTGTCTTGATTCCTGTTCCTGCTATCTTGGTTCCTAGGTCCTCTGCATTCCCTTGCAAAGTGTCCCATCTTGTGGCAGTTGAAACACTCCACCTTGGACTTGTCATATCCAGCTGTGTCACTCCCATTGATAGTGATCTTTCTACCAGTTTTCTGGAAAAACCTTCTTGTCCTCATGCTCAG
The DNA here is from genome assembly GCA_026074375.1 of Tanacetum coccineum. NCBI lineage: Eukaryota > Viridiplantae > Streptophyta > Magnoliopsida > Asterales > Asteraceae > Tanacetum > Tanacetum coccineum. The sequence goes on from BQNB010025963.1 coordinate 5,530, forward strand.
CAATGCTAACTGCCACTTCAAATCCATCTCTTCTATGTCATCTTCATGGATTTGTTCAAGGTCCTCATATACAAGTTGAGACCCGTTTGGTTGACTGGCCAAAAATGCATAAACAGTGTCATCACTTAAGTTAGCAGTACTAACTTGAGTACTAGCAGTGCTAACTTGAGTGCTAGCAGGGCTAACTTGAGTGTTAGCAGTACTAACTCCATAAGCAGTATTAACTTCATTAGTACTGCTAGGGGATGACATAAAATCCATATTCTGAGAACTTGAGCTTGAGCTTGAGCTTGAGCTTGCAGTTCCTTTAACCTCTTGTTCAACAATCTTGAAATTGTTGTAGAGATCATCAAAGTTCATTGTGTCTAGATCAGGTTTATTCCTCCAGACCACAACATGAGTATTCCACTCAGAAGGTAGACTTCTCAAAAATTTCAAATTGAGATCTTTTTGTGAAATGTTTTCACCCAAGATAACCAGCTGACTTACAATCTTCTAAAGCCTGTTAAAAATAGAGTCAAGAGACTCTGTGCTTGGAGCACTAAATTTCTCATACATTTTCTTTAGAAGAGTCTTCCGAGTCTTCTTTGTGGCATCATTACCACCAAATCTTGTTTGTATAGCAGCAAACAAAGTCTTAGCATCCTTGTACTGATTAAATGTCATTAGATGTTCATTAGGAAGTTCCTTCAATAACATACTTCTTGCCTTCACATCATTCTTCTTTTAAGCCTTTTCTTCAGTAGTTACAGGACCTGGTATTAGTGAAGTTGAGGTACCATCAGCATTTGTTGTTGTTTGAGCTACTGGCTTGAGTGAGTTTCCATTCTCTATGACATCCCATAAGCATAGTCTTGTACTTGAAAGTATTGTTTAATCCTTAGCCTCCACATATCATATTCACCTTGTTTGAGAATGGGAAACTTTGCAGTAGTAGTGGTTTGTGCAGTTTCTAGATCCATCATGTCACACCCCGCCAAGGCGGAAACGCGAGGCGTGACGATAAAGGGAATCATCATAACACATTGGTGTCTATATAGAGAGAAACTAAACATGCATAATAATACAAGGTATAGACACACAGTGTCATGAAAATACCCAAAAACATCAACAAAATCCAAAGGCGTCTGACATTGAAATAAAGGCAGTTCACGCCAATGTCATGACATGCAAACATTTAAACATCCAAACAAAACAAGTCAAATAACATTCATCATCCAAACAAATAATGAAATCTAGATAACTAAACTTCGCCAGCTGCCTACGGTCCATCTAGCCACTTTTCTTAACCTTAACCTCATCTTGCCGAATATCTGAAAATGATGCTTATACGTCAACATAATGGTTGGTGAGAAACATAGGTTTTTAGACACACATATTTAATCTATTACCAAAATCATTAACCGAATTACTGTGATTATAAAACAACACTTTTGCATGACAATTATGCTAACTAACCTACACACTAACATGCACTTCAATCCAAATCAAATCAATCAAACACCAAGTAGACGACCTCAATCGCTCTTGGATCAATCCAATTCCATTTACCCTCTAGCTCAGACCAGAGATACTCGCAAGTAACCCTCCTGACTAGGCAACAATACCTTCCACTAAGCAGGCCGGAGATACTCGCAAGTAATCCTCCTGACTTAGCTCACACTTCAATATCACATCACATAATATGTAGCACATAACGCACATTAGTCACATAATAGTCTATGCATTTACACTAACACATAATCACAGTAATTTAAAACATATTTCAACACTTGCATAATTTCCATCTCAAGTTTAAAACGCAGTAAAAAGTGAGACTATGTAACTCACCTGAATGCTCAAAACGCAGCTTCCAATTTCTATCACGTAACTATTCAAATAAATAAACACGGTTACACGCGACCAAGCTAAAAGCTCTAGTACATATAACACACATATGATGGATGGCTAAGGGTGTGATTAACCATCATGGGTCACCCCAACACCATGCCTAACCTTAACCACCTCATTAACACTTTACACTAGTTAACTACAATTTGTTCAAAAGTGCAGAATTTTAATGTATCTTTACTCTCTTAAAAACCTTACTTACCGACCTTCATAAATCATACCAAAAATCACCTAAGTTCATTAATGAGTTTACTAGCTACATTGTGATTCCCAAGCTCCCATTACATGTGTAACTATCCCAAATAAAATCCAACTTCAAAACTGTCCCAATTCGGATCTGATTGTACACTAAAAAGTATGGCTCTAATTATCATACTTAGACACACAATCATAAGCTCTCCTTCTAGGGTTTCTTTATATACATATAGAACTTAATCACTGTAGATTGGATAACCTTAATTCCACTTTTAAGTTAGGGTTTTACCCTCCTAAACATAACCTAAATCTGACCCGTATTTAATGTTTTGACAACTTTTCTTATAACCAATATTTAACCAACTTCCCTAACTCAAAATCAATCAAGGCTGGACTTTTAAAAAAATAGACTCTTTAAACTACAATTTAGGCACTGGAATCATATCAAAACACGTTTTTATCAATGAGATATCATCAGTTGAACACAACCCTAAATTTTGCTCAACTCTAAATCATGTTTTAACACGATCTAACCGTAACCATTTACACCCACATGATCATAATTAAACCCTAATCATTATTCCATCATTATAGTTCATATATAATCTAATTTTATGTAAACCCTAGATCCATCATAACTTATGTTACATGAATATCATAAACTAGCTAAGATGAACATACTTACCTTGAATGCTAGCACCTAAACAACGATTCTTAACCCCGTTCTTGGGGGGATCAAGCACAAAATCCGGCAACTCTTAGGGTTTGAGGGCTGATATGGTCGACTAAGAGGGTTGGAGGTAGAAATTATGAGCTAGGTTATTGGCTTTATACCCTAAGAGTCCCTTATCCCTTAAGCTTTTAGAGTTGACTAATTTAGGTTTCCAATCCTCTGTCTTATCTCTTTTGGCCGATCGCCCCTATTTATATAATAATATATATATAATATATATATATATATATATATATAATTAAATATATATATATATATATATATATATATAATTATTAATTATCTAATTATCTTAATTACCTTAAGTTTTCATAAAAACCTAAGCTAATTTGGGTAAACCTTTTCACATAAATGCAACTACTTAACTTTTTAAAAATAACTTTTTCATTTCACTTTTCACTTTCTATATTTAGAAAGTCCTCTATAACTATCTAAATTTCACTCACTTTACTTATTACCATTATGCTACATTTCCCATAAACTCTTAACACAAAATCACCAAAATCATTGACGTAGCATTGCATGATATACGCCATTACTTTCCATTATCACTATACGTGAACAAATGGAATACTCATCACCAAACACAAATGCACTCAAAATAAGATGATCACACACCTCACAATAACATCATTCACCTATTCAAATCACTTAGCACATATATATAACACATAGCACACAAGAATCATACAAAACGAACTCTTAGCCATTTCTAAGGGTATCACCAACCTGATTAAATCATAGGTGTCATAGTATCCCCTCCTTGAGGAAATCTTATCCCGAGATTTAACTAGCAGGCTCAACTACTCGATCTACAAACAACTGTTGGATACTTAACCCTCATCTGATCTTCGTGTTCCCAAGTAAACTAAGGACCACGTTTTGAATTCCACCTAACCTTCACAAGCGCTATTTTTCTACGTTTAACTTCTTAATTTCTCGATCCATAATCTCTATAGGTTCCTCGACAAAACGAAGTGTCTTGTCGACCTTTATCTCATCCAATGGCACATGCAAATTAACGTCTGCCAAACACTTCTTCAGATTTGACAAATGGAAGGTGTCATGCACGCTATTCAACTCCTCAGGTAACCTCAACCTATAAGCTACAAGGACGATCCTTTCAAGGATCTCAAACGGTCCTACATATCTTGGTGCTAACTTACCCTTCTTTCCAAAACGCACTACGCCCTTCCAAGGCGTCACCTTAACAATACACGATCTCCCACCTCAAACTCTAACGGCTTACGCCTATAATCAATATTGCTCTTTTAATGATCTCTCACCGCTTTGGGCTTTTCCTTTACCAACACTACCTTATCAGTCGTTTCTTGTACTAACTTAATGTTGAGAAATAAAGGCTTCTACAAGTTTCTACTGCTGGTTCAACTTAGTACTGCCAAGCTAAGTTATTACTATTAGTGTTATAGTTAGTACTGTTAGTACAAAATGTTAGTACTGTTAGTTTATTAGTACTGTTAGTTAAAAATAGTTAGTACTGCTTATGTGATATGCATGAGATATATTAGGAATAGATATGCATGATCATGTAACGCGTTTTGTAAGCCCATTAGGGTTTCCTTGGTGTATAAAAGGAACTCTACGGCATTGATCTAGATATCAAGTTTTATATAGTTTTCATAGCAAATATAGTTAGTATTCATAGTTTCAAGGTTATTTTGTAACTTTGATTGTGTTTAATATATTGAAAGTTTAGCAAGATCTTGTTTTACTGTTTCATTGTTCTTCTTAGTATTACAAGCTAGATTCCGCATAGTTTGTAGTATTTACAATCTTAGTTTCTACTATAGTTGTTTTGGATCTATCCAACACAACTAAGCTTTAACAAGCTAAGTAAGATCTGTTCAAAAGGGATCAACAAGTGGTATCAGAGCTTGTTGAGAAACTTTGAATAAGAAGAACACTACATCTATACAAGATCTCATATTCAAAGAGAAGATGGAGTCACAATCAGAAACTACCCAAACAGTGTTTGCACTAAAACTTCCAGTACTCAAAACTGGAGACTTTGATCTCTAAAGCATGAGAATAGAGCAATATCTTACTCACATTGATTATGATCTTTGGGAGGTTATTGTGAATGGTGATGCACCTGTTATTGCATCAGCTAGTGCTGGCACTAAAGGTCTTATTCCTCCTAAAACTGTTGAACAAAAGCTAGCAAGAAAGAATGAATTGAAAGCAAAAAGTACTCTGTTATTGGCCATTCTTGATGAGCATCTATTGAAGGTTCATGGAATCAAGGATGCAAAGACCTCATGGGAAGCAATAAAGTCCAAGTTTAGAGGAAACAAAGAATTAAAGAAAATACAGAAAACCATTATGGAGAAGTAATATGAGAATTTTGTTGCATCAAGATCTGAAGGACTAGATAAAACCTATGATAGGTTTCAGAAACTCATCAGCCAATTAGAAATTCATGGTGAAGTTATCTCTCAGGAAGATGCAAATCTGAAGTTGCTGAGAAGTCTACCATCAGCTTGAAACAACATTGCTTTAATCATGAGAAACAAATCTGATCTAGACACATTAAGCATGGATGATTTGTATAATAATCTGAAGGTGTATGAATTTGAGATTAAAGTCCAATCAAGCTCAAGCTCAAACTCTTAGAATGTGGCTTTTGTATCTTTAGAAAACACTAGCAGTACTAATGAAGCAGTTAATACTGCTCATGAAGTTTCTACTGCTAATTCACAGGGACAAACTTCTTCCTCAACTTATGCTAATGATGTCATGTTTTCCTTCTTTGCTAATCAATCTAATAGTCCACAATTGGACAATGAAGATCTGGAGCAGATTAATACTAATGATCTTGAAGATATGGATCTCAAATGGCAGGTGGCCATGCTTACCATAAGGGTAAAAAGATTCTTAAAGAAGACATGAAGGAATCTGAATTTCAATGGCAAAGAAACTGTTGGCTTTGATAAAACAAAGGTTGAATGTTACAACTGCCATAAGAGAGGTTACTTTGCTAGAGAATGCAGGGCACCAAAGAATCAGGGGAATAGAAATGGAGATGCTCCAAGAAGGAATGCACTAGTAGATACATCTACTACAAATGCCTTGGTTGTTCAAGATGGGATAGGTGATTATGATTGGAGCTTTTAGGCTGAAGAAGGCATCACAAACTTTGCTCTAATGACCTATACATCCCAAGGTTCATCAAGTTCAGACTCTGAGGTACATACTTGCTATAAAGATTGCTTAAAGTCATATGAAACTCTTTAAAATAGTATGATCAATAGCGTGAAGCTCTTAAAAATCTAATCTAGAAATTATAGGTTATCAAATGGGATTAGAATCATTAGAAGCTAGGATAGTTGTTCATGAAAAGAATGAAGCTGTTTATGAAGAAGATATTGCATTTTTAAAGTATGATGTCCAAGTGAAAGATATCTCTATCAAAGACCTTAAAAATCAGTTAGAAGAAGCTTTAAAAGAGAAAGATGATTTGAAACTTAAACTAGAAAAATTTGAAGAATCATCAAAGAATCTAACTAAACTGATAAATAGTCAAATAAGTGCTAAAGACAAAGCTGGTCTTGGTTATGATAGTCAAATGAATGAGAGTGAAGTGGTTCATAGTGTGTTTAACAGTAGAGAAAGTGATGTAGATAATAGTCCTGTAAATGATAGATTCAAAACAGGTGAAGGGTTTCATGTAGTTCCCCCTCCCTACACTAGGAACTACATGCCCTTAAGACCTGACTTATCCTTTGCTGGGTTAGATGATTCTGTCTGTAAGACTAAAGTGGTGAAACTATTACTACTGCATCAAAAACTAGTAAGGATAATTTGGAAAAACCTAAAACTGTTAGGCCTAGTGCTCCTATCATTGAAGATTGGGACACTGATAGTGATAATGATAGTGTGTTTAGACCTAAAACTGATCAGACAAAATCAAGTTTGTCAAATCTGATGAGAATGTGAAATCTGTTAATAAGGAAAACACACATAAGCAAGTAGAGTATCCCAAGAAAAGTCAAAGTCCTAGGGGTAATAGAAGAAACTGGAATGGAATGATGACTCAAAAACTAGGGAATGATTTTGAGTTTATAAAGAAAGCTTGTTTTGTATGTGGGAGTTTCAACCATTTAATCAAAGACTGTGATTTTCATGACAAGAAAATGATAGAAAAACCAGTGTTGAATAATAAGGGAAGGGTTACTGGTCAAAAGGAAATTAGACCAATATGGAACAATGCTCAGAGGGTGAACCACAAAAATAAATTTACTCACCCACATCCTAAAAGGAATTTTGTTTCAATAGCAGTTGTAATAAAGTCAGGACAAGTACCAGTTAATACTGCTAAGCAAAGCTCTCAAAGAACAACAACATCAATTAGTACTGCCAGGCCTGTTAATACTGTCGCCCCTAAACCAAAAGTGAATGATGCATTACCCATAACATATTATTATTTTAAAACACATTAACCAGTAAAAAGGGCTTTTAACCAAAAATCAGCAGCTAAAACCTATGATCTTAATGAAAAAGTTAAAACTGCTAGGGTTAACAATGTAACTACTGCTGGGCCAAAAGCAGTAGTTAGTGCTGCTATAGAATATGGGAAAAATGCTGTTAAGTCCTCAGCATGCTGGATTTAGATACCAACAGGAAATGTTATTGACCATACCTCCAAAGACAATGGATCATACATGTTTAAAAGATTTGACTATGTTGATCTACAAGGCAGACTCAAGTTAGTAATGACTTGGGTCCCCAAGAGAAACTAATTCTCTCATTTTGAGTGCAGGGTAATCCACAATATACTTTACAGGATCAAAGAATTTTTGACAGTGGATGCTCTAGGCATATGACTGGAAACAAGTCATTTCTTACAAATTATCAAGAGATTGATGGTGGATTTGTTGCATTTGGAGGAAGTCCTAAAAGAGGTAAAATTACTAGAAAAGGTAAAATTAGGACTGTAAAATTAGACTTTGAAGATGTATACTTTGTAAAGGAACTTAAGTTTAATCTTTTCTCTGTCTCACAATTGTGTGACAAGAAAAACAGTGTTCTATCTCCTGACGTTAAGCTACTTGATAAAAGTCAAGTCTTGCTTAAAGTTCCCAGACAGAACAACATGTACAGTTTTGATCTAAAGAATGTTGTTCCTTCAGGAGGTTTAACTTGTTTATTTGTAAAGCCTACAATTGATGAGTCTAATTTATGGCATAGAAGGCTTGGTCATATAAACTTTAAAACTATGAACAAACTTGTGAAGGGAAACCTTGTTAGAGGTTTGCCTTCAAAGCTTTTTGAAAATAACCATACTTGTGTTGCCTGTCAGAAGGAAAAGCAACACAAAGCTTCTTGTAAGACTAAGCTTGTGAGCTCTATCAGCCAACCTTTACAAATGTTGCATATGGACTTATTTAGGCCAACATCTGTAAGGAGCATCAATCATAATATATATTGCCTTGTTGTAACTGATGACTATAGTAGGTTTAGTTGGGTTTTCTTTTTGGCCACTACGGATGAGACTAGTGGGATCATTAAAACTTTTATTACTGGCATAGAAAACCAAATAAATCATAAGGTTAAAATCATCAGATGTGACAATGGAACTGAGTTTAAAAATAATGACATGAATCAGTTCTGTGGGATGAAAGGGATTAAAAGGGAGTTTAGTGTTGCCAAAACTCCATAACAAAATAGAGTTGCTGAAAGAAAGAATAGGACAGTAATAAAGGCAGCTAGGACTATGCTAGCAGATTCATTATTACCTACTACATTTTGGGCTAAAGCAGTTAGTACTGCTTGTTATGTTCAGAATAGGGTTTTAGTGACCAAGCCTCACAACAAGACACCTTATGAACTATTACATGGTAGACCACCTAGTATAAGTTTTATGAGACCTTTTGGGTGTATTATGACTATTCTTAATACCTTAGATCCCCTAGGCAAATTTGATGGGAAGGCTGATGAGGGGTTCTTTGTTGGTTACTCTATAAATAGCAAATATTTTAGGGTATTTAACACTAGAACTAGGAAGGTAGAGGAAAAACTGCACATAACCTTTCTTGAAAACAAACCCAATGTTGCAGGGAGTGGACCAGATTGGCTCTTTGATATTGATTTACTAACAAACTCTACGAATTATAAGCCAGTTACTGCAGGGAATCAAACTAACAAGAATGCAAGTATCAAGGATAATGTTAATTGCAGTACCTACTCAACAATATATTCTGCTACCATTACTTTATGATAGTCCACAGATCTCAAAGGATGCAGTTGCAGATGATGCTGGTAAAAAGACTAATAAAGGACCAGCAAATGAAGGTGAAAGAAATGGTCAAGAGAAGGAAGGAGGAGCTTCAAATAAAGAAGATAACCAAAATATGCAAGATTTTAGAGTTGCATTAGATAATTTGCTTGTTCAACAGAAGAAAGGTTATGCTAACAACACTAACAGCGATAATACTGTTAGTCAATCTGTTAATACTGCTAGGCAAAGTTTTACTAATGCTGATGATTTTCCTACTGATCCTCTTATGCTTGATTTGGAGGATACTGCTGATCTTCTAAATACTGGTATCTTTAGTGGTGCATATGATGATGAAGATGTGGGTGCAGAGGCTGACCTTAATAACTTGGAAACCACCTTGAATGTTAGTCCTATTCCCACAACCAGAATTCATAAGGATTATCCTAAAGACCAGATCATTAGAGACATAAATTCAGCTACTCAAACAAGGAGGATGACCAAGATTTCTAAAGAACTTGCTATGGTTAGTTACATCAAAAGCAGAGGAGAACAAATCACAAAGATTATCATAACTGCTTAGTTGCCTGTTTTCTCTCACAAATAGAACCCAAGAAGGTGACACAAGCTTTGCAACATCCAAGCTGGATAGAGGCAATGCAAGATGAGTTGTTATAGTTTAGTTTGTAGAAGGTTTGGAGATTGGTTGATTTACCGAAAGGCAAGCATGCCATTGGAACAAAATGAGTCTATAAAAACAAGAAAGATGAGAGAGGGATAGTAGTTAGAAACAAGGCAAAACTAGTTGCACAAGGTTACACCCAAGAAGAAGGAATTGATTATGATGAGGTTTTTGCTCCTGTTGCTAGGATAGAAGCAATCTAGTTATTTTTGGCCTATGCATCATTTATGGGGTTTATTGTGTACCAGATGGATATAAAGAGTGCCTTTTTATATGGTACTATTAAAAAGGAGGTGTATGTGTGCCAACCTCTTGGTTTTGAAGATCCACGGTTCCCTGATAAAGTTTATAAGGTAGAAAAAGCTTTATATGGTCTACATCAAGCTCCTAGAGCCTGGTATGAGACCTTGTCTACCTACTTATTAGAAAATGGATTTAGAAGAGGGATCATTGATAAGACTTTGTTTATCAAGAAAGACAAAGGTGATATCCTGTTAGTACAGGTGTATGTAGATGACATCATCTTTGAGTCTACAAAGAAGTCTTTATGTGTTGAGTTTGAAAGTTTGATGCACAAGAAGTTTCAGATGAGTTCTATGAGGGAGCTTACTTTCTTCTTAGGGTTGCGGGTCATGCAGAGAGATAATGGAATCTTCATCAGCCAAGACAAGTATGTGGCTGATATATTAAAGAAGTTTGATTTTGTCGCAATGAAGACAGCAAGCACTCTAATTAAGACTCATAAGGCATTGCTCAAGGATGAAGAAGCTGAGGATGTGGATGTTCATTTATACAGATCAATGATTGGATCATTGATGTATTTGACAGCTTCTAGGCCTGACATAATGTTTGCTGTCTGTGCTTGTGTAAGGTTCCAAGTTACTCCTAAAGTCTCACATCTTCATGCTGTAAAGAGGATCTTTAGATACCTGAAAGGTCAATCTAAATTGGGCCTTTGGTATCCTAGGGATTCACCATTTGACTTAGAAGCTTTTTCTGATAGTGATTATGCTGGAGCTAGCTTTGATAGGAAATCCACAACGGGAGGTTGTCAATTTCTTGGCAAAAGGTTGATTTCATAGCAATGTAAAAAGCAAACTATAGTTGCCAACTCCACTACTGAAGCATAGTATGTTGTTGCTGTAAATTGCTGTGGACAGGTGTTGTGGATCCAAAATCAGATGCTTGATTATGGGTTCAATTTCATGAATACCAAGATTTACATTGATAATGAAAGCACCATTTGTATTGTGAAGAATTCGGTGTTTCATTCTAAAACCAAGCACATTGAAATAAGGTACCATTTCATCAAAGATTCTTATGAGAAGAGGCTCATTCAAGTGATTAAGATACATACATATCACAATGTTACAGATCTTCTCACAAAGGCATTTGATGTTAGCAGGTTTAACTTTCTGATTGGTAGCATTGGATTACTTAATCTCTGAAGAAGTGTTTATTAGACTAATGATTAATATGGTTTGTAGATAATATTAAGATAAATTTAGAAATAAAACTGGTAGTTGTAAGGTTAATGCTGCTAGGCAGGTTTTAGTATTGCTAGTTATACTTAAGACTGCTAGTTCAAATTACTAGTCATAATTAATACCGTTAAACAAGAAAATACTTTGGATTGTGTATTCTTGATTTTGGACTAACATTTTCAGGCTAAGCATATTGAGTACATGGTATTGAATGCTTCACCTCTAAAGTATTGATTGAGAGGAGGTTAATTATGTCAATATGCAGTCAAGAATGGATGGAAGGACGTGTAACAACAAACAAAAGTGTGTAAAGAGTCAAATACCAAAAAAAGGTCAGGACACTAAGATACCTCAGTCTGGTGGTCCCCCTGAAAAGGTTGGTGATAAGGCTATCCATAAGGAGTTGGGTGAAAGAATGGAAAAGGCTGCCACTACTGCTTCTAGCTTAGAAGCATAGCAGGACAGTGGTAACATCAATAGGACCCAATCTATGGCAACACTTAATAAGCCAAGTCCTTAGGGAACTGGTTTAGGTAGTGGTCCCAGGTGCCAAGATACCATATTAGGGGGTGTAGATGCTCAAACTAGGTTTGAGACTACATCTAAATGGTCCAATGACCCACCTATCTCAAGAGTTTACACACTTAGAAGTGGAAAGGACAGCATGAAACTAATGGAATTAATGGAACATTGTATAAAAACAGAAAGAGAGCTTATGAGAATTTAAATTTATGAAGGAAATGCTTGTTGGAACAGAATTGGAGTTGATACTGCCAGGCATAAACTTAATACTGCAGGTATTAAGTTAGTACTACCAGGCATATCTTAATACTGCTGGGTAAAGTTAATACGACTGGGCTTAAAGTTAGTACTGTTAGGCTAAACTCAGTACTGTTGGTTGACCGTTAGTACTGTTTGAGGCATAACATAATTTCATTAATTAAAGATAGCGGGTTGAGATATTTCCGCCAACTACTCTGCTTATAGGTTTCTTTGATTTGGATAAATCTTAAACTTTCTTTATACATTAAGATTTCTTCAAGATAAATACTCAATTTTATTCAGTCAGTCCAATCAAAAACCTTAAGTACTCTCTATTATCTCAATTACCTTTACCAAACATACATACTCTCATCAACAATCATAACCCAAAACCCTAATCCCACTTTTCTAAATCGAATGGTAAATTTAGACTTCTGTGACAAACATAATATGGCCGCCTTCTTGAAGAAACCAGATGGAAGTGAAGGATTTCATCAGATAGTGGATTTTCTCAATTCTAATCATATTAAGTATGCTCTTACTGAAAATCCAACCATTTATGTTTCACTCATCCATCAGTTTTGGCAAACTGCTTCTGCAAGCACATCTAAGAATGGAGAGATGGAAATAACTGCTACCATTGATGGGAGAGTTAAGACTGTTACTGAAGCATCTATAAGGAGGCATCTCAAGCTAGAAGATTCTGATGGTATTAGTACTTTACCTAATACTGAAATTTTTGAGCAACTTGCTCTTATAGGGTATATGTCCAATTCTGACAGATTAACTTTTCAAAAGGGACACTTTTCCCCTCAATGAAGGTTTTTGATTCATACCATCCTTCATTGTTTGAGTGCTAAGAAAACTGCTTGGGATCAATTTAGTAGCAACATAGCCACTGCTATCATTTGCTTGGCCACAAACAGAACCTTTAATTTTTCAAAATTGATTTTTGATGGCATGTTGAAAAACTTGGATAATCAGTCTAAATTTTTAATGTATCCAAGATTTATACAAATCTTTTTGAACAAGCACAAAAGACAGCTTCTACCTCACAAAAGAACTTATATTGCTCCTACTCTTACTCAAAAACTTTTTGGCAATATGAGAAGGATTTCTAAGGGTTATAATGGGGTGGACATTCTATTGTTTCCAACAATGCTTGTTCAGGGCCTAATCTTTCAGGGTAAAGGATGAACAATTCCAGTTGAGTCCCATCACACACCCACCAGTGCTCCATCCACCTCACAACCACTAACTTCACCACCATCTATACAAATAACCCATGTTGCAGAAGAGGCTGCTACCATGCCCCATGATTCACCTCTCCCAATAGTTCACTCACTTGGAAGTGATGAGGGCAGTATGACACTTCATGAATTGACGGTTCTTTGTACCACATTGTCCAAAAAAGTGGAGAGTTTAGAATCTGACTTGAAGCAGACCAAACTGACATATGGTGCTACTTACACTAAGCTTATCATGAAGGTGAAGAAGTTGGAGAACATAATTAAGTCAAGCAAAGCTAGAAGAAGGGTCAGACTTATTATTTTAGAAGATGAAGATGACTTGAAGGATCCTTCCAAACAGAGGAGGAAGATTGCTCAGCTTGATAAAGATAATGAAATTACTCTGGTACAGATGGGTGCACAGACTCAGGGAAGGCATGAGCATGATTTGGAACCTGATTTTGATTTTACTGCTCTTAAAGAAGTTTATACTGCTGAGCCTAATATTAGTACTGCTAATGTACCAGTTAGTAGTGCTGGTGCAGAAGTTAGTACTGCCAGACTTGAAGTTAAAACAGATGCTGAAAGTTTAATGTACATCAGAAGAAGTGCAGCAGAAAGAAAAGATAAAGGCAAAGCTATTATGAAAGAAGCTGAACCTGTTCAGAAGAAAACAAAGTTGCAACTAGAGCAAGAAAGACTTGGGTATGAAGAAGCTCTGAGATTACAAGAACAACTTGATGAAGAAGAAAGGCAAAGGATAGCCAGAGTTCATGAAGAAGCTAACACTTTCAATGCTGAAGAATAGGGTAACATACAAGCTCAAATTGAAGCTGATGAAGAAGCACATAAGTTACAAGCAGAAGAAAGAGGAAAATTCTTTGAAGTTAAGAAAGCAAGACTGCTTGTAGAAATGATAAATAAAAGAAAGAGATTGTTTGCCCAACAAATAGCTAAACAAAGAAGGAACAAGCCCATGACTCAAGCTCAACAAAGAACTTACATGTGTAATTATATCAAGAATATAGGAAGTCACACTCTACAACAATTGAAGAAACTTTCCTTTGATGAGATCAAGGAGTTATTTGAGACTACAATAAAGAGGGTAAAAGATTTTGTTCCCATGGAGAGTGACAGATTAGTTCCTAAGATATCAACTGGAATTTCTAAGAGAACTGCAGAAACATAACTTAAACATGAAGGGTCTAAGAGGCAAAAGACTAATGAAGAACAACCACCTGAAAAGGAAAAGGAATTATCAGAAGAAGAGCTACAGAAATTGATGATGATAGTTCCAATGGAAGAAATCTATGTTGAAGCCCTACAGGTCAAATATCCAATCATAGACTGAGAGGTTTACTCTGAAGACACAAGAAAGCATTGGAAAATTATCAGAGTTGGAAACCATACAAAAGCCTATTAAAATTTTGATGATATGTTAAAGAAATTTGATAGAGATGACATGGATAAGCTATGGAGTTTAGTTAAAGAAAGATTCAGTTCAACAGATCCTCCTGATGATAAAGAAAGAACATTATGGGTTGAATTAAAGAGGTTATTTGAACCTGATACTGATGATATTCTGTGGAAGCTTCAGAGATATATGCATGATCCATTGACATGGAGGTTATATGATACATGTGGTGTTCACCATGTATCTACAGACAAAGGACATGATATTTTCATGTTGGAAGAAAAAGATTATCCGTTGTCAAAAAGAGTTCTAATGTTGATGTTGGTTAATAAGCTGTTAGTAGAACAATCTTCAAAGATGGCAAATGAACTTTTAAAGAAAATCTTCATACTAGCAAACAGACCAATACAGTAAAGTGTTTGGAAGCATCCTCTCTACACAAAAGATTTAATTCATAAACTTGATGATTTGAAGGTAAATCACAAGTTTAGGGGAGGATTGTTGGGAATTAAGGGCTTCTACAAGTTTCTACTGCTGGTTCAACTTAGTACTGCCAAGAGAAGACTTAGTACTGCCAAGCTAAGTTAGTACTGTTAGTGTTATAGTTAGTATTGCCAGTACAAAATGTTAGTACTGTCAGTTTATTAGTATTGTTAATTAAAAATAGTTAGTACTGCTTATGTGATATGCATGAGATATAATAGGAATAGATATGCATGATCATGTAACGCATTTTGTAAGCCCATTAGGGTTTCCTTGGTGTATAAAAGGAACTCTACGGCATTGATCTAGATATCAAGTTTTATATAATTTTCATAGCAAATATAGTTAGTATTCATAGTTTCAAGGTTATTTTGTAACTTTGATTGTGTTTAATATATAGAAAGTTTAGAAAGATCTTGTTTTACTGTTTCGTTCTTCTTCTTAGTATTACAAGCTAGATTCCGCATAGTTTGTAGTATTTACAATCTTAGTTTCTACTATAGTTGTTTTAGATCTATCCAACACAACTAAGCTTTAACATGCTAAATAAGATCTGTTCAAAAGGGATCAACATGAAATATGTACCTGTACATGTTTCGCTTAAACATGTTTCGCTCAGACAAATTCAAACATATTTCGCTTAAATGAACCGTGCATGTTTCACTTAGAACTGTCTTACATGTTTCTCTTGGAATGAGAGAAACACGTTTCGCTTGAAATGAGTGAAACATGTTTCGCTTGGAAACATGTTTTGCTTCATTCAAGCCAAGACATATTTTGCTTCATTCAAAGGTACTTAGCTCAGGTTTTATCAATCTAAAACCACTAAACAATTCTAACAATCATTACAAATCAATCAAGAATCTTATAAAATTACATACCACAAGATTTAATGCTAACCAAAATTCAAGCACACATAAGAGAGAAGCACATGGAAAAAATTATAAGAACCATTCATAGGACATATAATACTCACTTAAGAGTCTACATGAGCTTACAAACATATTTTACACCCTATGAGCAACCTTATAGCTATTCTATTAGTACTAGTACCCTAAATCCTAACTTTTCCAAGTAAAAGAGCATTTAGGAGACACAAACATGTTTGAATATCATAAGAACGCTCATACAATCCCACTTAATACAAACCCACAACTAAGCACACTTATAGCACATGTTTCGCTTTATTCATCCTACAAAAATCAACATATCTCACAAATGGTTGAGAGATATCAAGAACTGTTATAACTACATCTTAATCGTACCCTATAGATCAAAACCCCTCAACTAATTGAACAAAAACCTCAACTTTTCACTTAAGAACCCTAATTCGTTTTTAATTGATTAAGAGTGCAAAAAGGAGATTTAAGCTAATTTGTTTTACCTAGATGATGAGAAATGAACTATGAATGACTAGATGATAACCTTTTGCCTTGAAACCAAGTTTGAATTTTTTAATATGAGTGTAGCGAAATGTGACGAGAAAAATGTGTGTTTGGGTTTTAAGTTTTGTGAGTGTAGAGCGAAATGTGTTACAAATTAATATAACCGGCCTTAGTTTCAAATTGGCAGGAATGGTCCTTGTTGTTTCAGTCAACTTCTATTTTTCTTTTAACCTTATCACTAAGCCTAAAAATCTTTTAGAAATGACACATTGAACCCCTTAAGTTTATAACTAAGATTATAATTCCTATATTTTTCCATTTAGCCCCTTAATGATTAAATTCAATAACATTTTAAGACCAATCGAGTTACAAATACATTAACTCCCCTTTAATTGATAATCTTTATTGATAAAAACCTTTTTCCATTTATTCCGAGATGACTTCTTTGAAAGATTATTTTTGAAAGAATTTGACTATTTCTCCCTCTCAAATAATGTCTCGTTTTCTATTTAAAGAGCTGTAGACATTGTTTGAGTGATAAAAACTTCTTTTAAAAATCTTTTCAGATGACAAACTGATATTATTTAATTATTCTTCAAAAACAACACCAATAAAAACAAGATTTCTCTCGTTTTACATAAATAAATGCAATGATACGTACACTTATTTGATTAGGAAGCACGATTTCTGTTACAAAGTAAACACAAGCCTTTGAATGAATATGAAGTAATTCATTCCCGAGAAAAATGAATTTCCCGTTGTGAGGTCAAGTTTTCTTTTTGACAAAATACTTGCCTTTAAATTGAAGACCGGGTTGCTATCGGAAATAATAGCAAGCCATTTGACATGTTTTGAAAACAATTTCAACTTCTGCTCGAACCTAATTTACAGCCTCGTATCATTATTAAATGACATTTCTAAGGCTGTAACTGTTATCGATTTTCAGAAGACATGTCAAGAACACCAAATTTTTATATTTTCTGATTTTTTAATTTTGTATTTTCTTTTTGAAAATTTTATATAAAAGAAAAAAAAATTGTTTTTTTATGTTTTCTTATGTACATATGATACAGGATATACCGTGAGTAACCACCTTTACTCGACCTCCTCCTCTATCAGACGTTTTAGCATTTTCGGAGACATGCTTCTCATACCAAGCTTTTCGATCAAGAAATTGAATCTTTCTCTTGGCAAGGGTTTGGTAAAGATGATAGCCAGTTGATATTCCATTGAACGTTGTTACAGCATAGAGCAATTGCACTTTTGTTGTCACAGTACAGAGGAATCTTATTGAATTGAAAACCATAATCTGTTAGCTGTGAACGCATCCATAGGATTTGAGCACAACACCCAAATAAGCCAATATATTCAGCCTCTGTACTCGATATCGCAGTGCTCTTTTGCTTCTTGGAAGACCAGCTAATAAGTTTATCACCTAAAAATTAAGCGCTTTCAGATGTACTGCATCTAGTTTCCTGACACCCCGTGTGATCTGCATCTGAATATGATGTTAGAGACATACCAGTATATAACAAGCCAAGAATTTTCATCAACCTATATACTATGATCAACAATTGTACGGGGAAATTTTCGCTTATTACATTAACTAGCATTGTCAATATCTCAGTATGTTATTGTAACTTACAAACTAAAGTAGACGAGCTCACGAACCTACCAATGGCAATCCATCTCAATATATGTCAACAAACATCATAACATTCAATTCAAATCAATCAAATCCTTATCAACAAGGAACATTATTCCTATACATGTTACTATTACGAAAGTTATATCAAAACGGGCTTTAAACCGTTATCGTATACCTCTAAACCCTAATTCCATAAAGGGTTAATATCTAAAGTGAATGTACAAGCTACTAAAGCATATATATAAGTAATATAACCTTTCAATTGAAATATAAACTCCCTACAAGTCAAGTACAAGCTTTCAAAGCACAATATACAAGTGATTAATGCACGATATCCAAAATAGCCGTTTTACCTCCGTTTTACCTTCAATTTCTTCACCACCACTTTTGTACAAGCTAATAAACTCAATATACAATGTGTAAACCATAATTATTCTATTCATAAACTTTCATACACATTTTTACACTCAAAACCCTAATACAAAAGTCAGAAACCCTAACCCGAGCTAAATACTACACTATGACCCGTTTCTTTGTTTTTATCCATTGTAAATCTAAACCAATACTCAAATAAGTTTTAATAACTTAAATTACAACATTATCAATCATATACAATCATCATTTCATCATTTTACTTCAACTATATGTAAATTGAATCCAAGAAACCCTAATTGTGCCCTAATTAGAACTTTGGACCCGTTTACTCATTTTCGTCCATTTTAAACCCGAACCACCTATCAATTCTTGTTATTAATCCTTAATACAATCCTTACAAACATTAATCCATCATTATTGATCAAATGTACACGAATTACAAGCTTGAAAACCCTAAATAAGCCCTAAATGACCCGCGACCCATAATCTAGCAAAATGACCCATTTTAGAACTTTCCATTGCAATCAAGCACCTCATGACTCACCCACATGCTCCATAGCAGCTTAACCACCTGATATAACAAGAATATTATATGTTCTTGGTACAAAAATTGTCCACATGGTCTCTTTTTTTCCTTGTTTACACACGGTATCACAAGAGCAAGACAACACCTCAAAGCTAGTTTCTAGCTTATACAACTCATCTCATAGCCTCTCCTCATCACCATCTAGCTGTTCCACACATCCTAAATCAGAATCATAAGGAAACCTTGGCCTTTAAGGGTTGAAACACTATAAATAGGACTGTTATGCTTCCATTTCTACTCATCCCCCACTTCCTCCTCTATAACACATCATAGCAGCAATCCTTTGCTCAATATGAATTCAAATAGATCCAAAGAGCTCCCAAGAACAAAGTGGAAGCAAAAGAACACAAAGAAAAGAACCCGAGAGTCATGTGGTTGATCTAGGCGTACGAAGCTAAAAGACCCGATTTCAACCCGTTTTCAAGCGTTAGCTCAAACCAAAGTTTCTAGAAGTTCTAACTTCTGCTCCTACACTTTATCATGTTCATATTGCTCTAATATACTCTTTGTAAAGTTTCAATAACCCGATCATGCCTCAATTTCCATTTTTGATCCAAAACCGTACACCCAAAACCCTAATTTTATGTTTTTCTTAAAACTAAATGTTATAATGGTTAAATATTGTTATAATCTATCCTAGCATGCTTAACTAATGTTAAAATAATCACTTTATTTATTAATGAAGAAATTTGATATTAAAACCCGCGCGTTTACGTTTTGAAACCCTAATTTGAACCGTTTTGCTTCCTAGTTTAACGAATCATTATATTAAACTTGCATTGCTTTTAAAGTATTTCATATTTTAGTTTATTAAAACTTATAAATGTCTATTGAAATGTTAAAATAAAGCCTTGCATGGCATTGGACATGTTTTATAAATATATCCATGCAAAGAGGTTATATATCTTAACATTCTGTAATTAATAACTAGAAGGGCTGCATATGTCATTTTAAATCAAAGTATAACTATAGGGTCCTATTATGGCACTTTTCAAAGTGCAGTTAACTTGGTATAAGTCTTTTTAACAGTTGAACGACCAAAAGGAGTCGTAAAAGTGCAAAATCCTAGGGGTAAATTCTGCCACTTTTCAAACTCAAGGGTCTAAAATGTAACATTTTGAAAAAGTATAAAATCATGTTTAAAACCTTACAAGACATAACTTTAATTAACGCTTCTCGTGCTTAACATTTCCAGATATTGATTAAAACGCTTAAAATCGATTATATCATATCACAATACTAGGGAGCTTCATATTAAGAGGTTTCATCTTGGTATTACGTTCTGACTGAGTTGTTGGGTTTACGATTTAAAGTGCCCTAGCTCCTCAAACGTTTACTGAATGACTTCTAAATTATGATGGCCCGAACGGTGATACAATAATTCCAAACTCTTCAATCAAACTCATAACTCTTAAAACTAAAGTTCTAGAGTACAATCTTCCTAAGACTCAACATATTTACTCAGGTTGCGTGACGTGGCTGTTTATTATCATTTTGCTATATCAACATTCCCTGTTAAGATTGTGATAAGGTCGTCAGCTTTCATTTTGGAATATTTATTACATCTACATATCAGGTGAGTTCATAGCCTCGCTTTTCAATCTTTTGAATGTTTTATAAACCCACGGTGGATCCATGATGTTTAACAAACACTTTTTCCATACTATCGTTTATCTAATAACAATGTGATTACTTTTCAAAGACTTAATGTGTTCATAATCTCACATGCTTTATAAACCTGTGATTATCTACTGTAAACCATGAATGCAAGTGTTCTCTAAACTATATGCTACCCAATATCTCTTTGGATAGTATCTCCCAATATCTCTTTGGGTAGTATCTCCCAATATCTCTTTGGGTAGTATCTCCCAATATCTCTTTGGGTAGTATCTCCCAATATCTCTTTGGGTAATATCTCCCAACATCTCTTTGGATAATAGCTCCTAGTATCTCTTTTGATAGTGACTCCTAGTATGTCTCAGGTAGAAGCTCCCGATTCTATTGAGTTTAAATATGTGATTCATGAGCTTAGATGCAATAATAATGTTCTCCATGATAATAATGTTCTCCATGATAATAATGTTCTCCATGATAAATAATGTTCTCCATGATAATTATCCCTACAATGCAAATATTTCCATTATGATAACTTGTATTCAACTATTACATTTCAAACCTATGAATTTCACTCAACCTTTGTGTTGACCCTTTTTATGCATGTTTATCCCAGGTAATTGAGCAACTTATGGCATGGAGTGGCATGGACTTGAAGATGGCTAAAACTTGTTATCATTCACATTTTATGTTTCTAGATTTTGGGACCTGCCTTTGTAAAACTCTGATTTTAATGAATGATAACGTATCTTTTAAAAACGTCTCTTTTGAGTCGTTTTCTATGATTGTGACTGTTGTACTATGAAGTAATACCCCAGATTAGCTTTCGCTGCTATATTGTAAAAATGGGGGTGTTACAGATTGGTATCAGCGCCATGGTTATAGAGAACAAGGTTAAAACCTTAACTAATACTACTTTTCTTTTTCCATCAATGTCCTCCGTGCCATTACATTCCTTGAATTGTGAAGGTGCCACTACTTTTTCCTGTATAATATGTAAAATACATAACTATTATACTATTATAACTTATGTTATTCTCCACTGGGTTGTACAGTCATGTCTTCGTCCCCTCATTCTACTATCACTTCATTTGCATTTGATATGGAAAATGCTTTTTCCACTATGAATATTTATAACTATACTTCGGTTTCATCGGGAAGCACTTCTTTTAACTCTTCGTAGGATTCTAGGGATGGCATGATCCCACCAACATCCTCACTTTTCTATAATAATTCGTATTTGAAGGAAGTGCAAGCATTTTATACTAAAGAATCACATATTCCACCACCAGATCCTATTACTCCACCAGTTATTTTAACTCCATCTCTAGTGTTACCACCATCACTACTGTTTGATCCCTGATATTTATTTGTTCTTGAAGAATTATTACCACCTAAGAAGCAAATCCATTCCCCATCTTCTTCCTTAACTACGTTATCTAATTCATCCCGGAAGCAAGCCTATAATCTAGAACCACCATCTTTCTCAGTCTATACTCCTACCCCACCTCAGATATTTGAAACAGGAAAAAGTTATATCAAGGAACATCTAAAGCATCATGAGAAACAAATCGAAGATATTTTATATTACCTAGAAGAATTTTCTTTTCATCGCATTGAGAAAATGGAAGAAAGACTTGTTAATGGTTGGATAATCATACCAAGAGATTTTGATGAAGTAAAAACCAAACTTAAGGAAGCCCGTACACAGATACTTGAACTACAGAAGAAGCATATGGGACAGAGAGACAAGATTGCTTTTGTTCGCTTTAGGATTTCTGATTTAGAAATGACCCTTGAGGATATCCAAGATCGCCATCAATTATATATGAAGAATCTTATGGGACACACTTCATAAGTTTAAATACTAAGCTATTATCCTTGTCATCTATTACTTTTATCTAAAATCCCACCACGAGACATGATGATGTAAGATATGTAAGAAAAAGTTATCCATGAAATAATAAAGTAGTGATTCCATTACACCTTGTTATCTGATGATATCAAAGCTCGACATCGTTTGTTAATCCCATTAGTTCTACATACTCCCCTCATACCTTTGAAACACTTATTATCATTGAAATATGACAGATATGGACATCATTGCAATTAATGTCTCATTATTCTTCTCATTACCTTCTATGATTTTGAGAAAATCATATCATTTCTGTATATCACCTTTTTAATATCATATTTTTGTACTTAGGTAGGATGATTTATAATCGTCTTCTTGAAATGAATTAGGACGCTTCTTCATTTGAATAAGGAAATTATAAATCTCCGAACTATGAATTTATAAATTCTCAGTTACAAGGATTTGGACGCTTCTCTTTGTAAGTGAAAATTATAAATAAGTAGGCGTAAGTATATGACATATGTACAAACAACATTCTTTCAATCTGTGATCCGTTTGTACGAACAAATCCCTTACTTCATATTATCTTCATATGAATAAATCTCTAAACATTTACACTCCATCATTCAACTAATTCTCGGGACGAGATTTTTGTAATGTTGGGGGACTATAACAACCCAAATTTTTCATCAAATGCAAAATCAACCTATTTTATTATGATCACAATTGTACGGGGAAATTTTTCGCTTTATTACATTACTTGCATTACCAATATCTCAATATGCAATGTAACTTGCATAACTAAAGTTAACGAGCTCACGCAACCTACCTATGACAATCATATATATCAAGCAAACATTATAACATGTCAAGTCAATGATCTATTATCCATTTTATCATAAACATTAGCCATTTAACAAAGTTTTCACGACGATATTATCAAATGAGCATAAACCGTTATCGTTTATGCCTAAACCCTAATTTCATGTAAAGTTAACAATCAAAATGAATGTACAATCAATCAAAGCACATGAACAAGTAATATAACATCTCACTTGAATATACTTTCCCTCCAAAAATAAGGTACAAGTCCTTTAAAGCTTAATGTACAAGTCATTAATGCACGATATCCAAAATAACCGTTTTACTTTCGTTTTCCTAAGAAATCTTGTACAATCTATTAAGTACAAGTTACAAGCAAGTCATGCACTTCATTTACAGTCCATATTCATTCTCATTTCATAAGATTTCATGAAATCAAATCTAGAAACCCTAAACCGAGCTAGTTTCTAAACCATGACCCGTTTCTTGGTTTTTATCCGTTTTAAACCTAAACCATTACTCAATTATGATGTAAATACATAATTTACAACTTTACAAGTCATATTCCATCATTATATCACAAATGTATACAACTTAATCCATGAAAACCCTAAACGAACCCTAATTCCAACTCGCGACCTATTTTCTCATTTCTACCTATTTTAAAACCCGAACCGCTAATAAAATATTGTTGTAAACTCTTAATACAAGTCTTACAATCCTTAATCTATCATTACTAATTAAATGTACATGAAATACTCGAAAAATGAGCAATAAAATAAAACCTAAACCGAGCCCTAATTCAAACATATCGCGACACTTTTCTCCTTGTTTTTGATGACCGATTTTAAGAATATAACCATGCAAATCAAGCACCTCCAGATGCACCTCCTTCATGGCTAAGCGCTTACAAGGTGCTTAAGCTCCCAACTTGGTCACCAAGACTCCACATCCTCCTCTTTGTCTCTTCTTCTACTCGTGGCACCACAAGACCCAAACAACACTTCTTAGCTACTCCTAGCCTTGCTACTTCACACCCTAGCTCCTCCACTGCCTAAACCCTAATTTCATGTAAAGTTAACATTCAAAATGAATGTATAATCAATCAAAGCACATGAACAAGTAATATAACATCTCACTTGAATATACTTTCCTTCCAAAAATAAGGTACAAGTCTTTTAAAGTTTAATGTACAAGTCATTAATGCACGATATCCAAAATAACCGTTTTAACTCCATTTTCCTAAGAAATCTTGTACAATCTATTAAGTACAAGTTACAAGCAATCAATGCACTTCATTTACAATCCATATTCATTCTCATTTCATAAAATTATACGAATTCAAACCTAGAAACCCTAAACCGAGCTAATTTCTAAACCGTGGCCTGTTTCTTGGGTTTTATCCGTTTTAAACCTAACCCAATACTCAAATAAGTTGTAGATACATAATTTACAACTTTACAAACCACATTCCATCATCATTTCACCATTTTTACAACAATGTACACGAATTGAATCAAAGAAACCATAATCGAACCCTAATTCCAAACCGCGACCCATTTACCTATTCTCACCCATTTTAAACACGAACCACTAATCAAATATTGTTGTAAACCCTTAATATAAGTCTTGTAATCCATAATCTATTATTACTAATCAAATGTACTCAAAAAATGAGCAAGAAAACCCTAACCGAGCCCTATTCGAACCCGCGACACCTTTTCTCTTGTTTTGACCCTTTTTAAGATATAACCATGTAATCAAGCACCTCCATGATGCACCTCCTTCATGCATAAGCAGTTTACAAGGTGCTTAAGCTCACAACTTGGTCACCAAGACTCCACATCCTCCTCTTTGTCTCTTCTTTTACCTGTGGCACCACAAGACCCAAACAACACTTCTTAGCTACTCCTAGCCTTGATACTTCACACCCTAGCTCCTCCACATCAATACCTAGCTGCTCCACATGTCCAAGACTTGGCCTCTAAGGGTTTCTTGACCTACTAGGGGATTTCTAGTATAAAAAGGGGACACCACCCTTCATTTCAACTCATTTCCCACATCTTCTCTCTATAACCCACAATAGCAGCAAATCTCTGTACAAGAAGTTCCTAAGAGGTCCCAAGAACAATAATCAAGAGAAAGATTGAAGCCTTGAAGCCTCGAAGAAGAAAAACTAGGTGTACGAGTACATTTCGACCCATACGACCCGTTTTCCTCCATTTTTGATTCTCAAAGCTCAAACCTAGGTTATATAATCTTCATACCCGCTCCTACATTCATATAATACTCATATGATCATGCATGAACTTATGTTAAAGCTTTTAATCTAAAATTCTAGGTGTTTTTCCATTTTGATCCAAAACCGAACCCATAAACCCTAATTCTATGTTTTTCTTTAATCTAAATGTTATAATGGTTAAATGTTGTTATAATCTATCTTAACTAATGTTAATATAACAACTTTATTGATTCTTGAAGGAATTTGAATTAAAAACCTACGCGTTTTCGTTTAAAAACCCTAATTCGACCCGTTTTGATTTTCGGCTTAACGAATCGTTATTTTGAACTTTTGTTACGTTAAACCTTCATATTTTAGCTTATATTAATAAGCTATAACCTGTAAATTACTTTTCATATTGAAAAATATCATTATTATGGATTTTGGACTTGTTTTGTAAATCATTTTCATGCAAGGGGTATATACTGTAACTTTTGAAAACTTATAAGTACAAGGACTATTTTTGCCATATTTCTAAAGTTATAACTATAAGGGTCTATTATGTCACTTTCCAAAGTACAAGGTTTACTTTGTACATCTTTTAAACTAGAAGGACCAAACTTGTAAAAGTGAAAACTCCAAGGGTATATTTTGCCATTTTTCATTCTTAAGGGTCTAAAATGTAACATTTTGAAAAAGTGTAAAAATGTGTTCAAAACCTTATAAGACATAACTTTAATTAACGCTTGACGTGCTTATCATTTCCAGTTATTGAGCAAAACGCTTAAAACCGATTATGTTATAACTATTATATAATTCATCATCGATGTGCTTTTAAAAATCCTATCCCGAATCTATATCGTACCACAATACTAGGGAGCTTCATATTAAGGGGTTTCATCTTGGTATTACGTTCTGACTAAGTTGTTGGGTTTACGATTTAAAGTGCCCTAGCTCCTCAAACGTTTACTGAATGACCTCTGAATTATGATGGCCCGAACGGTGATACAATAATTCCAAACTCTCCAATCAAACTCATAACAATATTAAACTATTAAAACCAAAGTTCTAGAGTACAATCTTCCTAAGACTTGACATATTTACTCAGGTTGCTGACATGTGTCTGTTTTACTATCATTTTGCTATATCAACCTTCCCTGTTAAGATTGTGATAAAGTCGTCAGCTTTCATTTTGGAATATTTATTACAACTACCTATCAGGTGAAGTTCATAACCTCGCCTTTACTTATTTACATGTTTTATAAACCCGCGAGGGGGATACATGCTTGTTACAAACTCTTTTACATACTCGTTTATCTTATAACAATGTGATTACTTTTCAAAGACTTAATGAGTTCATAACCTCACATTTCAATCTTTTAAATACTTTATAAACCTGTAATACCTGCTATAAACCATGAATACAAGTGTTTTCTAAACTATATGCTATCCTGATATATTATTGCCTAAGTACATGGAAATATCTCTTTGGGTAGTATCTCCCAATATCTCTTTGGGTAGTATCTCCCAATATCTCTTTGGGTAGTATCTCCCAATATCTCTTTGGGTAGTATCTCCTAATATCTCTTTGGGTAATATCTCCCAACATCTCTTTGGATAATAGCTCCTAGTATCTCTTTTGATAGTGACTCCTAGTATGTCTCGGGTAGAGGCTTCTGATTCTATTAAGTTTATATACGTGATTCATGAGCTTAGATGCAATAATAATGTTCTCCATGATAATAATGTTCTCCATGATAATAATGTTCTCCATGATAATAATGTTCTCCATGATAAATAATGTTCTCCATGATAATTATCCATGCAATGCAAATATTTCCATTATGATAACTTGTATTCAACTATTACATTTTAAACCTATGAATTTCACTCAACCTTTGTGTTGAACCTTTTTATGCATGTTTATCTCATGTAATTGAGCAACTTATGGCATGGAGTGTCATTGACTTGAAGATGGCTAAAACCAGTTATCATTCATACTTAATGTTTCTATATTTTGGGACCTGCCTTTGTAAAACTCTGATTTTAAATGAATGATAACGTATCTTTTAAAAATGTCTCTTTTGAGTCGTTTTCTATTATTGTGACTGTTGTACTATGAAGTAATACCCCAGATTAGCTTTCGCTGCTATATTGTAAAAATGGGGGTGTTACATTGACTCACGCTTAGAGAAACATTAAAAAACCCATGTATTGTTTCTGTTCTATAAAGTACACGAAGACCACAGCATTAAGATCTCACCTGAGGTCTCAGGTAGGTTGTTAATTTGTTCTTGTAAGTCCTTTAAACGATACAAAGATGGTGTGTAACATAATTGTTATAACACTATCTTTAGTTTTGAAGATTCAAGAAAGAGCTATGCCTCTACAAAGATCAATGATGATTTTCATTCCTTGATATGGATCTTTTTAAGGTCTTGGTATTAATGAGACACACGAATGAATGAATCTGAGATTTTTTTCATTTAAGGTTTCGAGTTAAATAGAAGTTGTATGGAGATGGTGATGGGATTGTAGTGACGATGGGAGTTTAGGATAGATTTTGAATCTGTTAAATCGGTTTCCAAACTAGCTTGATAGATCGGTTCTCAAAGATGTTGGTTGATCGGTTCTAACTGTTGTAGATGATAGATCGGTTTGTGCTAGACTTGTCATTAGATCAATTCCTACTAGGTAGACAGTAGATCGGTTTGTACTAGCTTTGTCATTAGATCGGTTCTCACTACGTAACAGTAGATCAGTTTGTACTATCTTCAGTAGATCGGTTGCCACACAAACAAAACGTCCTCTTGTCTTTTTGCAAAACAAACAAAACACAGATCCAATATTTTAGGATCGTTGTCTCCTTCTTGTCTTTGTGCTCAAAGAATAACAACAATTTTTTTTGTCCTTGTTCTAAACCGTGAGAAAGAAAATAAGCCAACAAAAACCTTGAATAAGCTTTAAAAATAAGTTGTTTGTAGAAGAAAAAAAGACTAAAAAATAAGCCAGGACCAGTAGGCTTTGACAATAAGCTTAAGAAAGAAATAAGCCTAAACTAACCAACCCAATAAGCTAAAGACCTTTTTGCCCCAAAAAAATTCAAATAGTGACATCTTTTGGACAAATAAGCCCAAAATAAGCTGAAAAACAAGCTGACAGCCACAAAATAAGCAAAAAACAAAACAGGACAAAATAAGCAGTAACATAAACCGACTAACATGTTATTTTTGTGGCTTTTTCAACAAAAACCAGCCCACGAAATAATCTGAAATAAGCTTAAAATAAGATGTAAACACGAACACAACACACACGAATATAATACACCTCCGGTTAGCTCTGGTACCAATTGTAAATAATAAGAAACACTAGCTAAACAAGATGATCTGAAGGCCGGGGAGGATTAAACAAGAACTTAGCCATGTTAGATTAAGTGAGAGAAAAAGGGAAAGATGTGTATGTTTTCTAGAGAGAGAAAGAACACACACACACTTTGGTGAAATGATACAAATGAATCCTCACCCCTCCATGGAAGTATGGAGTGGGTATATATAGGTCAAGACAAGAGAAACTATTCTAACTTAACAATTCTAGTCTCTACAGGTCTTGCCTATTGATAACTAGTGTAATTCCGGATAAGTCAACATATTTTAAGGCTAACACTTGCTAATGGACAAAATCAAGAAGATAATGCAGAACTTTACGGTAACGAATTCATTAATCCGTTCAGTACTCCTTCATCTAAAAAAGTCAATTCTTCCCCGCGCAACTTAGATCCGTCAAATATGCAAACATTTTATCAACAACATCCTTCGACAAAAACATAGACATAAGATCATCTGCTAGAACAAGTGATTGGTAGCCCATCAAGGCCGGTTATGACAAGAAGCAAACTTGCCACTGATGCTAAAATGTGTGTGTATGCACTCACCGTGAGTACTACCAAACCTAAAAACAGCAATGAAGCAATGTAAGATCATAGTTGGATAAAGGCGATGCAGGATCAACTCCATCAGTTTGAGAGATTACAAGTTTGGGAATTTGTAGAGAGACCCGCTGGCAGAAATGTTATCGGGTAAAATGGCTTTGGAAGAACAAAACCAATGATGAGAATACAGTCATTTGAAACAAAGCTCGTCTCATAGTAAAAGGGTATCGACAAGAAGAGAGGATATATTTTGAAGAGTCATTTGCTCCCGTGGCTAGACTTGAAGCAGTCCGAATGTTCTTGGCTTATGCAGCGCATAAAAAATTCACTGTATATCAAATAAACGTCAAAACTGTTTTTCTGAATGGTCCTCTGAAAGAAGAAGTCTACGTAAGTCAACCAGATGAATTTGTGGATCCAGACTTTCCTAACCATGCGTACTGTTAGGAATACGAAAAAGTCTCGGTCACTTCCAATATTTGGTAGGTAGCTCGTAGTATAATATTTAGAACTTAGCTAAGCTAACCGGGTCAACATAAGATACCTCTTATGTTGAGCACACCTCATGTAAGGGTATAAATACCCTCTCCATACCTTGGAGAGGGTTGTTGGTTCATTTGGTAACAATACATTTCCTTCTTGTTTCTCTTACTAGATGTTCCAACCTCTCTCTTTCTCTCTCTAGATTATTCTATATTTGTGTGAATTATAGAAACCTACAATTGCTATCAAGAGCCATGGGGTGGATTAAGTGAATATTTTTTGTGGTTATTAAGCTTATTCGGACTGCTTATTATAGCTTATCCGGATAGGTTATTTTTTATTTATTTTTTATTTTTTTATTATTATAGCTTATCGTTATACTTTAAAACTCTTCAAAATTTATAACGTTTGTTTTTTTTTCTTCAATTTAAAAACGGTTTTCATTTTGTCGTTTAATATTTTTTTTTTAATTTCAAGTTGAATCTTTATACAGTTTTGGTGTTAGCGATCTTATTTTTCATTTATAGCTTATTCCTTACAAGTTTTTCGTAGCTTATTTTTCATTTTTTAGGTTTTAGTTTATTTACATCAAAAAGTTTCCAACCTTAAGTGTGAAAACACAAGTAGCTTATTTAGGTTCATTTTTGTAGCTTATTTGTGGTTCATCTATTTCGTGACCTATTCATGTGGATATTTGGATTATTAAAGTGTGTAAATCGATAAATCTTGTTGTGTACTTATTTTGTGTGTCTTTTGTGCTTATAACAGGGTTTAATCTGGGTTTAAAAATAGCTTATTTGTGACTTAAATTATGGGTTTAAAAATGAAGCGTGTGAAACAAGTATAAAATGTTGCATGGTGCGAAATATGTTAAAGGAGGGTACGATTTATGTTAAAAACACAGGCGTGCGATTTATATCAATTTTGTGAGATTATGTTTTTATCAAATGTGTGCGATTTATCCAGGAATAATAAGGTGCGAAATATTACAAATTTAAGAATAAAACTCTGCCAAATTTTTCTTGAGTCGTGAGAAATATGTATAACTATTGTGC
Source organism: Tanacetum coccineum (assembly GCA_026074375.1). Lineage (NCBI taxonomy): Eukaryota > Viridiplantae > Streptophyta > Magnoliopsida > Asterales > Asteraceae > Tanacetum > Tanacetum coccineum. Next base: position 36,609 of record BQNB010025963.1, read on the forward strand.
GTAATATATATAAACATATATCGTGCGGAATAAGTTTGCATGCGGAATATGTAAACATGTTGAACTCGTGCGAAATAGTACATTTTATAAAACAAAACTCTGCCCAAATTCAAGTCATCGTACGAAACATGTATCGTGCGGAATATGTTTAAAGTTTAGTCGTGCGTAATAAGCAGGTTTTTGGTTTTTTTTTTCGGTTTTGAGTTTCATCGTTCGCGGACCTTAAAACTATACTAATTAAGACCGCGATCCTTCATAGATTATCATAGTAAGTTTATTTTTCTTTAATCGTCACTAAACGAGATAAAAAAAAGAAGCAAGGAAAATTTGAACCTAAAACGTATAATCTCATCGAAAAAGAAGAAGCAGCAAAAACAGTGCATGTGTTTTTTATAATTGTTTAAATTTAAAATTTTACAATTTAAACCTTTATGTTTCAATATTTTCCAATTTTGAACTCTAGTTTTTAAAAGGTTTCCACTTTTAACCTTTACTTATTACATAGTTTTCCTATTAGCCCTTTACTTTTAAAGCAATTTTAAATTTAACCTTTTACTTTCAAACATTTTAATTTAGACCTTTTTCCTTTAAAACAATATTATTTTTAACCTTTTATTTTAAAACGTTTTCAATTTTTAGCTATTTAGTTTTAATTAATTACACCGTTAGTCCTTATTTCAAGATTTTTTAATAATCGTTAATTATGTTCAAGTACTTTAACGTTAACAACGATTTCAAAAACAAACCACAACAAATCACTTAATCTACTTAAGATCCTTATTTTCATTTCACACATCGAATTTCAATGGAATTTTTGAATTCTAATTCACAAAAGAGAGAGTTGCACCAGTTGTAACAAATGCAAGACAAAGCAAAAAAAAGTTGCATGGTATCTTTTCAACTACTTCATTCACACCTCAAGGTTCTTTCAAACAATGACTTAAAAGGAACTCAAATCGAGGGAGGATTCGAACGGGCATTTGCGACACTCTTTGATCAAGATGTTCAGACTTTCACAGGCACAATGTTACTAAACTTGGATCAACTAGGAAAGCAACTTGAGAAAGAAGAATTTCAAGAAATAGGATCCTTTGATGCTTTTAGAGTACTTATGACACAGTTTCAGACGTTCCTCAATTCACGATTCTCGTTCGATAATAATGATGGTCTAATGATACGCAAGTACTTTATAGCATACACTCGAATCGATGTTCAACAATTCCGTGTTACACTAATCCAACACATGAAATCTGTTAAGAAGTCAATTTATGAAAGAGCACAACATAAACGAGAGTATGACAGTAGGGTGAATGAAAGACAGATGCAGTCAAAAGAGGGAAAGGTTGATTCGAGTAAAGCATTGGATGCTAGTTTAGTTGTAACATAATGCAGTAGAACAAAGTCAGACAAGCAGGATACAACCAACAGTTTAGGGAATTATATCACACATGTTGTGGATGCAGATATCAGACCAGTAAATAACCAAGTGCCATTTGTTGAGGTACAATTGACTGCTCATCATAATGTACTTGCAAATGAACAACAACATTCTGAACAATCTGAACCCATTTATGACACAAATCTGTTGGAAAAGGTTGATTGCAATACCACTCTTGACTCAACAAATATGTGTAATAGGGGAGGAGAGATTGATCAGAATGCTAAAAAATGTCAAGTTACAAGTCCTTTACTTGATCCATTAACTCAACCTAACACAAGTGAACAATTATACCAATCTCTCGAGTCTGAAAATATTTCTCTCAAAAAGACCATTGCCCAATTTCAAAAAGATTTTTCAAGAATGGAAGCACATTATGTTAATCTAGAACTTAAATATCAAAATCAAGCTTTAAATTCGGGCAACATGGTCAAAATTTGAAAGAAACAAGTAATAAAGCCAAGATTAAAATGGAAAAAGATGTACTTGAAACAATTAACATCGAATTGGAACATAGTGTGGCTAAATTACTTGCAGAGAATGAGCATTTAAATAAGGAAAATAAGCATTTCAAACAAACTTACAAAGATCTTTATGATTCTATCAAAAAGACACGAGTTTAGACGAAACAACATAATGACTCACTAATTGCTCAAGTAAATAGTAAGATTGTTGAAAATGCTGATTTAAAAGCTCAAATTTAGGAAAAGGTTTTTGCGAATGTAGCATTGAAAAACAAATTAAGTAAGATAAAAGGAAATAGCATGGATACTAAGTTTGCAAAACCATCAATCTTGGGGAAACTAGTTTTACATCCACCCAGAAACCAATCAGTTGTTAGACAATCGAATGCGTTTAAATCTGAATGACCAAACTTTTCAAAACCACGGTTTGCCTCCCAAGTTTATGTGAATAACGTTTTGTCAAAACCAGTCACTCCTCGTTATTTTCCTAAAGTTCAAGAATATGTTCTTGCAAAACCTCATCACGTGATTGCACCTGGCTCATCAAGGAATAGTCAAGAAGAATCGTATGGTTCAAATGATATGGCTCATAATCACTATCTAGAGGAAGCTAGGAAAAAAACACAAGAAAGAAATAGGAATTCAAAACCTAGTGTGATGCATACTACTAGTCTACAAAAAAACTACTAATGGTAGCAAACATAAACATAGGAGCAACAATCAAACATCTAGGAGTTTGCCTGTATCTAAGAGTAGTGGTGTAATGTCAAATAATGTGCCACTAATATATCACTCTAGGAATCCTAGTTCATTTTCAGACTTCAAACACTTTGGTAGTTCAACTTGTCAGAAATGTGTCTTTAATGCAAATCATGATGCCAGTGTAACAAAATTCCTGAAAGAGGTGAATTCTCGCGTTAAGGTTCAATCCCCTAAGACTAGAAATAGTAACAAACCCGGAGAACAGAAAAGTCATACTCAAACACCTGTCCGGCAAATCTTGACAGGACATAGGTTTTCTCCCAATAAGTCTTCCACTGTGTATGAAAAAACATCTCCTAGATGTTGTCTTAGGTGGAAACCCACGGGTAGAATTTTCAACATTGTTGGTCTTAGGTAGGTTCCAACTGGAAAGATACTCACCTCTAGCATAACCAAGGTTGACTGTGAACCCCCAAATGGTTCAAATGAAGATATCACTAACCTATATGAGTGAACAAACTCTTAATATCAGTGCAGGTACTCTTAACTTAAGTGCAGGTACATCTTTCAATACTAAAAAGGAAAGACTCAGAGTTTGTTTGCTGAAAAGAGTGATATATCAGAAACCATGGGTTCAAGGAATTTATATATTATGAACAAGAACAATGGCGTCTGCAGATAAGACTTCAGGCCCCGCTCCTCAAAGAAAAGAAAGGTGTACGCTTTAGTGCACTTTATCTTCGAAAGAAGAGAAATCTTCTTGTTTATGACCATTCTTATCAGAAACTTGTGAATCAACGTACATTAACTTGTATTTTAATTCACTTTTCAATAAAAAATGGCAACCACATATGCAATTTTTGAAGGGGAGAATAGTGAATAAAATGTGATCAATACGGTTTAACTCATACAAGTTCTTTTGCTCTTGTCTTCAAATGGTCATATGGCTTCTGAACAAAGCAGTTCAGGACCCGCACTTCATGAATTGACTCCTGGAACACTTAGTTCAAGACTCGTGCCACAACCTCCTTCTCCAACACCTTTTGTCCCACCAACAAGGACTGACTGGGATACACTGTTTCAACCGTTGTTTGATGAAAACTTTAATCCTTCATCAAGTGTTGATCATCCAGTTCTTGAAGTTGCTGCTTCAGAACTTGCTGTTTCAACTGGTACACCTTCCTCAATTTCTGTTGATCAAGATACACCATCACCAAGTACTTTACAAACTCATTAAGAATCACAATCCCCATTTGTTTCTTTTGGTGTTTTAGAAGAGTTTCATGATATTAAAGTCGCACATTTAGATAACGATCCTTTCTTTAGTGTTCTAATTCCAGAACCAAATTCTAAAGAATCTTCTTCCAGGGATATTATTCCAACTAACGTGCACTTAGTTAATCAGCCACCTGAACACCTCAATAAATAGACAAAGGATCATCCATTGGATAATGTAACTGGCAATCCCTCACGACCCGTCTCTACAAGACATCAAATACAAAACGAAGCCCTGTTTTGCTACTTCGATGCTTTCCTTTCTTCCGTTGAACCAAAGACTTATAAAGTAGCGTTGAAAGAATATTGTTGGATCGGAGCAATGTAAGAAGAATTAAATGAGTTCGAACATCTTGAAGTTTGAGAGCTCGTTCCTCGTCCAGATCGTGTCATGATAATAACATTGAAGTGGATCTTTAAGGTGAAATTAGATGAACTGGGAGGTGTTTTGAAAAACAAGGTTCGGTTGGTAGTAAGGGGATATCGTCAAGAGGAAGGGATCGAATTTAAAGAATCTTTTGCACTGGTTGCTCGACTAGAGGCTATTAGAATCTTTATTGCATATGCCACCTATATGAACATGATCGTCTATCAAATGATGTCAAGACTGTTTTCTTAAACGGTATACTATGTGAAGAAGTCTACGTCAGTCAACCAGATGGATTTGTAGATCAGGATAACCCCAGCCATGTCTATAAGTTGAAGAAAGCTCTTTACGAGCTAAAGCATGCTCCAAGGGTGTGGTATGATTTGTTATCATCGTTTCTACTATCCTAAAAGTTCTCCAACGGTGCGGTTGATCCTACGTTATTCACTCAGAAAGAAGGCAAAGACATCCTACTGGTACAAATCTATGTAGATGGGTTTTCTGTCTTTTTGATGATATCCACTTCCTGCACAATACAAATGCAAAACAAACATATATTTGGCAGTTTTTGTCTGTTTTTGGTCATTTAAGCTCGTTTTTAGAGGTAAAAGATATGTGTAATTAAGCACATATCAATATTATCTTTGCTGCATCTACTCCTGAACTGTGTGATCTATTCGCTAAAATAATGTGTTCAAAATTCAAGATGTCGATGATGGGAAAAATCTCATTTTTCTTAGGACTACAGATTTCTCAAAGTCCCATAGGCATCTTCATAAACCAATCTAAATATGCTCTTGAATCACTTAAAAAATATGGCTATGAATCTTGTGACCCAGTGGATACTCCCATGGTGGAGAAGTCCAAACTGGATGAGGATAAAGAAGGGAAAGCTGTAGATCCATCACACTATCGTGGTATGATTGGCACCCTCCTTTATCTTACAGCCAGTAGACCTGACCTACAATTTGCTATATGCATGTGTGCCCGGTATCAGGCTCGGCCTACCGAAAAGCACCTAAATGCAGTAAAAAGGATCTTTCGGTATCTAAAAGGAACCGTACATCGGGGTCTTTGGTATCCGAAGGATTCTTCCTTTGCACTAACAGCATTTGCAGATGCGGATCATGCTGGTTGTCAAGATACACGCCGTAGTACATCTGGCAGTATACAACTTTTGGGTGATAGACTTGTAAGCTGGTCGTCTAAAAGGCAGAAAAGCGCTGCGATATCCAGTACGGAAGCTGAATATATTGCTTTGTCCGGTTGTTGTGCTCAAGTCCTTTGGATGAGATCACAACTTACCGACTATGGCTTTGGATTCAATAAAATTCCAATGTACTGTGATAACAAAAGCGCTATTGCCTTATGCTGCAACAACGTTCAACATTCCAGATCCAAGCATATAGACATCAGGTTTCACTTCATCAAGGAGCATGTTGAGAATGGTGTGATCGAACTTTACTTTGTCAATACGGAATATCAATTGGCGGACATCTTCACTAAAGCTCTTGGCCGAGAAAGAATTGAATTTCTTATCAACAAGCTGGGAATGCGGAGTTTTACGCCGGATACTCTGAAACAATTGGCAGATGAAGTTGATGAATAGTGGTGGTACCTATTCAAATATCCTGTATAATAAGTAAATACTTAAAATCATAAAAACACAAAAAGATTTTTATTTTCATTTTTATTTTTATAAAATTTTATAAAAACAAAGAGAAAAATATAAAATCAGAAAAACCAAAAAGATTTTCTTTTATATAAACCTTTCAAAAACAAAATACAAAATTAAAAAATGAGAAAAATTCAAAAAGAAGTTTTACAATGGCATGTCTTCTGAAATCGATAACATTTACGGTCTTAGAAATGTCATTTAACAATGATACAAGCCTGTAAATGAAGTTCGAGCAGAAGTTTCAAATGTTTTCAAAACATGCCAAATGGCTTGCTATTATTTCAGATAGCAACCCGGTCATCATCTTAAAGGCAAGTATTTCAAAAAGAAAACTTGGCCTCTCAACGGGAATTTATTCTCGGGCATGGTCTACTTTATGACCATGCAAAGGCTTGTGATTACTTTGCATCACAACCCGTGCTTCCTATATCCATAAGTGTACGTTTCAGTGCATCTATGTGATTAAATAAGAGAAATCTTATTTATCTTGGTGTTTGTTGTTTTGTCACATACGAAATCATTCCATCATCTGAAAATACATTTGACTTCTCAAACAATGTCTACAGCTCTTTAAATAGAAAACGGGTCATTGTTTGAGGGGGAGAGAATGTCAAATTTCTTTTGTCATAATCAAATGAGCTGTAAAAAGGGAAAAAGATTTTCAAACGTTAAAGTAATTTCTCATGATAACTCGATTGTGCTTTATGTGTTACTTGTCTTATACCTTTAGGGTGTAGTTTTGCTAAATTATGTCTATAGGCATGAGAGTATAAAACATTAGGGACCAAGTGTGCTATTTGTTTTTTCTTGAATATACCTTATAAAACATAATGTGTAAGATTAATAAGTAGTATAAGATGAGGGGCCAAAAGTGTCAAAGTTAGAAATGGGTTATAACTTTACCAATCATCACCCCGTCCCATTTCACTGTTTACAACCTCTACACACACTCAAACACACACTCAAACACACACTCGAACACTTACCACTCGCCTCACTTCAATCTAGCTGACTTACTCCGTTTCATATCAAAGGTATAACTGAAATCATGTTTTTCGTCACCTAATCAACTCGAAACCTAAAGGAATTAAATGATTTCACCATATTTGATTGAAGATACCCTAATTTTAAAATTAGGGTTCTTATAATCGAACTTGGTTAAATACTTCAATTGATTGAGGGCTTTTGATTGTATTAGGTGTAATATATGTTTAGGATAGTCAAATGTTATTATTTGTTGTGTTTCGAACCTGTTCTTGATTGTTGTGTACTCTTTTGAATAGATAAATGCATAAATATTCAATGTTTATGTGTGAAAGTGTGAAAGTGTTATATCGTGGTCTAATATATGCTAGAATAAGAGTTAGCCGTTAGAGTCGATATAGCACAAAGATAAGAATCCAATCAATCAAAACTTGTATAAATCGAACGAATATAACCTGCATAGATCGAACGAATAATGAGTTGTGAATCGAACGAGTGTATGTTAGAAAGGGTCGAACGAGTGTATGTTAGAAAGGATCGAACGAGTGTATGCTAGACTAGACCGAACGAGTGTCTAAATGAAAGGATCGAACGAGTGTATGCTAGAAAGGATCGAACGATGTGTTATTAATTGTGGTATCGAAGAGTGATTGCAAACAAGGACCGAACGAGTGACTATTAATATGGATCGAACGAGTGCCTAATTGCATGGATCGAACGAGCGTCTATGTGACTGGATCGAACGAGTGAAGTTTTAGTGTGGACCGAACGAGTGAATATTGTAAGGATCGAACGAGCACATGTTTGTAAGGATCGAACGAGCATATGTTTGTGAGGATCGAACAAGCACATGTTCTAAGACGAACGGAGAGTTATTGAGTATGGTGGGGGGGTTTGCTGTTCATTGGATTTCCGAACAAGTGTAATTTCAGTGCAACTCGATCTAGCTGTTTTTTTCGGACCAAACGAGTGTTATTCTTTGAGGACCAAATGAGTAAAGTTATCAACACTTAACCAATTTTTTGACATAACACACTTAAGATCAAATTTTTTCTAACAAAGATTAAATTCAACAAATCTCTTAGTTTAAAATAGACAGTAATAGTTTGACAAAACCAAGGTTAACTTCATTGTTAGGATAGGTGCCTTTGTCTTACACACTATTCGTCTATCTAAGTAGATTGATCTTCAAAAGTGCTAAAAGTCATAAAGGTTCTCATGAATGAATGATTGTGTTTTCTTATAAACTGCACTCACTCTTTCTTAAACAGACTCATGGCACTCTCAATAGCGGATCAGATTGCTTTGGATGATGCATTGGTGGCTCCTGCTGACCGACTTAAGATTGGAATGTAATCTTCGCTTAAGTTCTGAGGTTGTCCACATCAAAGGAAGCAACCCTTTTAGTGGGTCTACGATGTGACTATAAGCTCACTATTTCTACAAGGCTTTTCCAAGGTCACTGCAGAATAAAAAAAAATGCTCCAGAGATCTATATGCAGGAATTCTGGGCTTCTGCTTATGTTCATAATCGATCTGTCCGATTTAAGATGAATAACAAGAAGCACATCATCGGTCTTGAGCAATTCAGGGACATTCTTCAAATTTGCCCTAGAGTCGGTAATAAGAAGTTTGTAGAACCACCTCTTGAGAAGGAGATCCTCATCTTTCTAGCTAGTCTTGGTCATTCTGGAGATATAAGGAAGATCACTGACGTTATAGGTCATAACTGCATCAACCTGGAGGTGAATTGTCATTTGCGGTGTATCAACAAATGTCTCAGCGGTACACCATCATATGACAGTCTTCGTCTTTCTCAAGCTCAAATCTTGTGGGGTATGTACAATAAGAAGAACGTTGATTATGCATATCTTCTGTGGGAGGACTTCATTTTCAAGATTGAGAACAAAAACACGAAGAAGGGCAATGCGATGTACTATCCTCGGTTCACCAAGTTAGTCGTCAACTATGTCATGGAAAAAGATCCTTCAATTCCTAGAAGAAACAAGGTCAATTGGCACTATGCCAGAGATGACCCAATGTTCACTACAATCAATGTTATCTCAAGGAATGAAGCCACTCAGTTGTACGGGGCTATCTTGCCAGTGGCATTAACCAACGAGGACATCCGCAACTCTGAATCATACAAAGAGTATTATGCTAGGGCTTCAGGAACAATTCCTCCTAAGACAAAAGGAAGCAAGAAGAAAGCTACTACAGACATAATCACTCAACAGAAGCCTCCCACTGCCCCCAAGGAAAAGAAGTCTGGAAAAGCAAAACAGAAGACTTCGGAGCTGGAGACTATCTCTGAGGCTGACTTAAAAGAGGCTAAAGACAAGGAGGATAATGAGGAGTTTGGAGAGATTTGTCGGTGGACGACCATATGGGGGTGACCTACGGCTTCTACAAAGGACCATATGATTTATCATATGTTGTTCTCATCCTAAAAAGGTCAATCCTCGTAAATACACTTATCTTGTGAATATGTGCATTATTATGTAGACTTATTGGTGAATTATAAGATGTGCTCGAGTACAAATTTTTCAAGAATTTCTCAGTAAATTCAAAATTTTAAAATAATTGTACTCGGCATCATCTTATAAACCCTCAAAGGTTGAGGGGGAGCAATAACATGTTCCAATCTGCTATCATATCTCATTTTGTCCCCGAACGGTTAATCAATTGATATCCAAAATATCAAGGGATTAACATTTTGGATAAGGGGAGAAAATGTGATTAACCTGGACTTAATAAATATTGACAGAAGTGATCAAATAAAATGGACTCAATGCACTCCATACCTAGCATGTACTACGATAACGATGCACATGTTAAGGGGGAGCTTTTAGTGATGATGAAAAACTCTCAAAGTGTAAATATTTTGATATTTATATCAAACACTTTGATTGAAATTTTCAATGTTTTTGGAAGGATTGTGATGAAATACCCAAAAGACTGACCATGTTCTTAAATTTATGAAGTTATAAGGCGGTTAGGCTTTGGTTTTTCAGATCCCATGATCCAGCCAGAACCGGAGGGATTACCCAGGGATATCCACTAGTTAGTGTAGAAGTCCTTAGGTATGATTAAAGGAGAAAAAGTGAGAACGGGCTATAATGGAGACGAGATGGAGCTAACACTGGAACAAACCCCAACAAGGTGTTAGTTATGGGAAGTCTGGTATGCATTGAAGGGGTTGAAGAATGAAAAAGAAATGTAAGGATAAAGGGTGAAAATAAAGAAGCCCTCCATACACTTAGGCAGAAACCGGGTCAATACATATGCTGTCAGAAACACTTAGGTGTTGTCTGACATTGAAGACAGTCATGGACCCAGTGACGCTATGCACAACCCCCTCCCAGCTACTCAAAGTCAGAAAGACTTTGTTTCAAAACTCACGGAGATACACTCATTTCTATTGACTTTCTCACTCCGAGTTAGTTGATATTGAAAAGGTGGCACTCAGCTCCAGCCTCCGATCACTAAAATCAAAGTGCACTATTGAGTCTAGAGCCAAAAGAGATCATCCATAAATCTCATTAGGACACTTGTCAAATTATTCTTGCTAAGTCACACAATGTGAATTACAAGATACATCTTAAGAGTCCTTCGCATTATCCTTGTGATTTTGCCAGAACATCAGAGTGAATTCATTCACAATGAAGATGGAAATCCTGCTTGAGTGTCAACATCAAAACAAGCTCATGGTAGGTAACTTGTGCGATTCTTTATGAATAACTTGTGAAACTGAAAGAACGATGGTGCGATTCTATAAGATCAAATTGTTCAGGAAATGGATCAACGGTTGTTAGTGATTTTTGAAATGTAAAACTCTTGGCTGTGTCACAAAAAACAATTTGTAAGTGATACACCGATTGATTTTCAAATTCAATTTCTATATCAATCGGTGGAGATAGAACTCATGGTTCACTCTTATCTTGCTGTCTGCTTTGAGACGTTCGTTAATGAGAACTGCTGAGTGCGATGGAATTAATACTTATGTGTTAGAAAGATCAATACTCAGCTGGAAATTCCTGATCAAGAATATCTACTTAAATTGAATCTATCGGATACAGGTCGATCCTCACGGATTCGAAGGTTTCTCCAACCAAACCTGGGCGAATGACAAAGATCATATTCGTCCCCCTGCTTTATTGCTAACTAATTGATATTGGGTGCGGGATTGGGAGCGGGATGAAGATGTTATATAAATGAACAAAAGTGGTGAAAAAGTAGGTCTTATATAAACGATCATGAACTAAAGTAGTAAAACAAATTAGTAAAGTTTTAGTAGCAATCGTGGGTTAATGCAAGATGAATAAAAGTCTCAAATTAATATAGAGAATATTTTTCAAAATTAATATAATATGTGTGTGTGTGTTTGAAAATTAGATGCATTTACATATATAAGATGCATTTAATCAAGTTAGATGAATCTTATGTAATTTTTGTCCTATGCGGTTCAAATTTGTTGTCATTTTTACTTTGCTTTGTTTTCACTTCAAAATCACTTTCAAACCAAATTGAGATGCATCTAATTCAAATAGAAGCATCTCAAATGGATGGTTATATTAGTTTATCATCCCTCTCATTTTAAGTTTTCTTTTTACTTATGCATGCTTTTATGTGTGTGGCTTTTTTATATGTATTTGTGTGCATGACATATAGTTATTAACTTGCGACTCAGCTCTCATTCAAAATCCTATATTTTAGCACGTAACTTATATCATGAATCATCGTAAGAGAAAAAGATAACATAACCCTTATTAGCTCAATGTCACACTCAACTTTATCAAATATCAAACTGGTTTGAAATTTACTTTGATACTCATAATACATGATGTATGTCATGTCTATAGTTGCTATACGTGAATGGCTCCTTTACCGGAAGAAGTACAATGCTTTTTACAAGTTTATAAATCAATATAATTTGATTGAAATATGTTTCAACATCATTCTATAAAGCAAAAGTGTGTAAACTTAAATCACGTGACATTTATGCAAATAAAAACACACATTCAAATACTTTATATAAGTTTAGGTAAGATAAATAAGTGTATTAATATATATTAAACTTAAAAGAGTTATCATTTAGTTGTTTAAAAAATCTATTAATAAATAAAAAGTAAATAATGTACGTATTAGATGTAGAAGATGGAAGTAAAAAAGAATAACACATGTTCAAAAATGAGTAAAAGAAAACACATCCCACGTAGAAAAAGAGAAGAAAGAACGAAAAATAAAAAGCCTATAAAACAAAGTATAAGAAAAAAGAGGAGGTTTACCTTCAAGTAAATATGTAACTTAGAAATAAAATATTAAGATACAACTTGAATCTTAATAATACTAGAAAAATATATTAAAATTTTTAAAATAAAATAAGCTTAAAATTTTATATATTAAGTGTTGGCTTGTTAAGCTCATTCTCGTTCGGTTTGTTAAGCTCGACTAGCTTGTTCGGCTCGTGATATTTAAACGAGTTTTCGAACGAGCCAAGCCAAATATTAGTTTTCAAAGCTCGGCTCGCCAAACTAATCGAGCACTAATATTTGTTCGAGATCGACTTGAGCTCGTGAGTATTAAGCTCGAGCTCGAGTAAAACGAGCTCGAGCTCGAGTAGCTCGTTAAAAGCTCGAATCGTTTACACCCCTAACCTGGACACCTAAATAAATCTATTTTAGTGAACTGCATCAACAGAAATGGTGATCAAAGTTGACCAATTTATAGTCAAATTGGAAAAAATGGCTATTTTTTCATAGTATTAATAGAAATTTGAAAATGACTCCTAGCTTGTGTTATATTTTAGTATTTTTTGAACAAAAGTTCAGTATGTTATTTTGGTAAAAAAAAATAAGTAGATAGTGGTATGAGTACATTCTTTGTGTCGTTTTTTTACTCATGTTTAATGTTCTTGAGGTTCAACGAGTTGGAAAATGACCCGCGCGTTATGGAGGGGGCTAACATGTTGGTGCATCGTATTACAAAATCGCAAGAGTAAAGCCGGATTTATTATAAATGAATCGATAATACTTCATGATATTTTTACATTACATTACAGATTTATGTGTATTGAAGGGTACCGAGAGATGATTCTGCAATTCACTGAAACTTATCCGTAAACACATTGTATACTCTTTCTTCTTCGTCACCGTCTTCTTTAAAGCGGTTGAAATCATCCTCCAAAACGGTCTCACCCGAAGAGTTATCCTCATCAACCATCTTGTTTTATAGAGGCGGCCGTGTTGATCTCTTTGGGTCATTATCCTTTGGGCTGCCTCCACAAACAGTTATATGCAAAAAAAACACATGGTCATTAGCACCCACAATCGTAAATTGATCTAAAATGACGAATATATCACACATTGCCTACCTATTTATTAATTGATTCTCCAATAAAACATAAAAGTCGGGCTTAGTCTCGGCAAATGGCCTACCGTAAGTAAAGTCTTCTATTCCGTAACCAAAATGGCATAACAAATAATATTACAAAATAAGAAAATCTATACAAATGCATAATCTGCTAACAACTTGTACTATTTTGTCATGACTTTTACTTCTTTAAGTAACATGGCAGAACAATAGTGTTTTTGTAGGACTACCTTTTTTCCTAATTTAACGTCAAGGTTTATGTTTGTTGTTAGTTTTGTATATAAGTCTTTTCGTAAGTAAACAACACTTTGACTACAGTTCCATGATGAGATCGATTATCTAGAACACGTCTGACACACGACTATTTGCCTTGCGTCTCACAAAACTTTTGACTAATCAACAAAAGGTTTTATAACTTACGAAACATGTGATTAACCAAATGACCAAACAGATGAGGTCTTTTCCTATTCACATTATCCGGAATGGCGAACCTCTTTTACTCATATCTACAATGATAAATAACTCACAACTACCCACATATCGCCAATAAACAAAATGATCAATAGGGGTGTTTAGGATTGGTCATTTAAAGTACTTGATAAGAAGTTGCATCCAAACACTCTTAAGTACTTATGTTAAACATATAAGCTTTTAAATATGTGAATCATGAGCACCCTCTTAGTATATTTAAAAGTTAATTTTGTTGTTACGGTTCCGAATTAAGATTATTGTCTCTAATACTTGGAATAAATATACCTCTTATTATGAGATGTAGCAGTTGATATAGGCAATTCAGAACATCGTATTTGTTATCTTTTTTCTCGTATGCATATTTTAGCAATGTAGTCGGGTGATGTATGCTCCTCCACAAAAAGCTGGTTGGCGTAATCCTCAATCGGCATCGACTACAAAAATAATAACGTGTATGGTCATTTAATAATAGTAATTATGATTTTGATGATGATTTAAGTACTTGTGCTCTTCAACAGATTTGGGAGTACGAAATTCGCTTATGGTTCTTTAATTGTCGAATTCACTATAGGATGTCAGTATATGTCAGTGGCCCGTACAAAAGGTCGCAACTTCTTGTTAAAGAATATGTCATATATAGATTGTGGAACCCCCTTATGATGGTTAAGCACACTTGTTACAGTTGAAGTACTGAGCGTTATTGGTCTCTTGATTTGTCATGTTATTCTGGCATACAGAGCTACTTATCTATTTATCAGTTCTAATGGAATCAAATCAAGTAAGATGTTTGAGGTTGAATATTAGTTTCAGAGTGGCTTATTCAGATTAATTATTTTTACTAAAAACGTTTTATGCGTGAAGTGTTTAAATAATTAGAATTCTCGCACTAATGCAACTGATATCCGGTAAATATTAATACATAGAGGAAAAGTACAATGTAAAACTAAAAATAAAATGACAAACCTGAGACGCCGGTATACGGTACACGATCAAGCGAAGAAGACACAATATGTGAACCCACATTGTCCACAGAATCTTCCTCCTCATTGCTCGACTAACATTGACTGTTGCACACAAACATTAGGCATTAAAAAAACCCTTTTGGTCATATTGTCTTAATGGGACCCCCGAGATAGATTCATATTACCCTGTCTGCTTGCAATGTTGGTTAAGGTCTTGGTACAAAACTTTGCTTACATCTCCAGTTTAACTAATCCTTTCTTTATATGTTCTGCCAGCTGCAATTATATACCGTAACAAACAAATAAGCACGAAAAGAAAAGGAATGAAATGAAAAGATACCAGGTTTCATCTATTGCTCACAAACATCTTTCTTTTTTGTTCTGTGTGTCCCATGATCACACCGTATTAATGGGACCCCCAAAATGGAAATGCATCTCCAAAATGGATTCCAATACCTAACCAAAAAAACGATGCAGTACTCGATAAGGACATGTAAGCGGATAGAGGAAAAGCATGTTATGAAATCAAAGATAAGATGACAAACCGAGGTACCAGCACGTGATATACAACCCATAACGTCCATAGAAATAACACAATAGCTGTCTACGAAACACAGAAACGTACACAAAATCACAAAGCTGAAAATTTACAGACTACAACCGATAATTAGTATAGAGTTTTCATACGACAGAAGTAAAACCAACGAACCTGTGGTGCCAACACACGGTCTACAGCCACCTAATGGACTACTTACAAAAAGAACATGCCGGCTGACTAACATCCCCAGCGGGATACGTTCGACATTCAGAAAACCGATTCACATTAAGAGGGACCTGCAAGTCAAATTTATCACATGAATGAACGTATTTCACACATCCATCCTTCAAATTTACTTTTTACTATATTTTATAGTACTACTTGTCATGTTTGTGAATCAATGCACTCATCCCATAACCTAACTTCAAAAGTTTCAACCTTAAACCATAGACGAAACTAATAGTGAACAGTTTGTCTATTCATTAAATGGTTAAGAACTAATTTATCTTACTAAAAGCAGTTTGTCGAATTATTTAAACTTTGTCATTTTTTTTACACTAAACATTGCAGGAGGACCTTTATAAGCGATGAACGACAAAGTTACCGTATGTATTCCAACAGTGCTAAAAGCAAGTTTCAGCAGCCCAACATTACACTCCTTTGGGTATCTTGAACAAAAGAGATCAAACATTAAACAAACTTAAATATATAAAAGAGACCCAATTTTTTTTGAAAGAATCATAAAAAAAACCCCAAATATTTGTGTAGAAAAAATACCATAAACCATAGCCACATCAAACCCCATCATTCCCAAAACCCCAATTTTTTTTTTTGAAAGTCATAATGGATATAGTTAAATTATTTCTTTAGACATGTTTAGATGCCGCCAAGATTATACATGTTACTAATGAATTCAACAAAAACCCCAAATTGTGAGAAAACATTAATTTCAAAGTTAAATTTTTATTTATGTATAAGCAGTAAAATTGTTAAACTTCAAAGCAATAAGAATGAATTTTCTATAAAAAAAAATGGTACCTTATTTTTGTATTTCTAGATTTTGTACTAATTCTCATCTCCTTCCTCATCGTCATGAGATGATAACTCTTCAAAAAAATACAAGTGTTTTCTGATTAATGATTTGATTTATGACGCATGCAATTTCTGAAAAGTATGGTAAACTGGTTCTCCTTACAAGACGAAATGATTTTTCGTGTTTCATGTATATTCATCCGGTCATAATCTAACAAAACGCGTCATTATCATTACTGATATACACAATAGGCGACATAAACGATGTCGTCTTAGACTAGGGCCAACATAAAAAAAATACTATCACCCCAATATTCAGCCACAATAAATAAATAAAAAATATTTATAAAACTTACTCTTAACTTTTAACTATTTACAACATTTTTATATAACTAGTTGGATACCCGCGCATAGCGGCGACGATAAAAATTGCTAACCCAACTCGCTCCGCAGCTTTCCTGCAACATTATATTAACATCATTCTCGCTTGTATAAAGACTCACACACTCTCTTACCCATCAAACATTGTCTCCAAAAGTATATATCTTTTACGAATCAAGTTTGTATTCAAATTAAAGTTAAAGTTGTTAAAAAAATTCAAAATAACCCCACTAAAAATGTGAAAAGCTAAAAATTTATAAAAATATATCAAAATGGATGTTGAATTAAAGATCACGAAATTTTAGAAAATACGACGAAATTAAATCATAAAAAAAAATAGATAAAAAGATATGTCAAATTAAAAATAAAAGTGATTTTTTAATTAAGAAGTGACACATGTCACTTTATGATGTGATTTTCTAAAATAAAATGGATGGTCAAGATTGCATCTCTTTATCTTAATTTTTGATGGGACCCACATTGTAAATGCTTTATA
This sequence comes from Tanacetum coccineum, assembly GCA_026074375.1. Classification (NCBI taxonomy): domain Eukaryota; kingdom Viridiplantae; phylum Streptophyta; class Magnoliopsida; order Asterales; family Asteraceae; genus Tanacetum; species Tanacetum coccineum. The sequence goes on from BQNB010025963.1 coordinate 53,769, forward strand.
TAATAGTATAGATAAAATTTATTTATGAAACATGTAACACATATCTACTAATTCATTCAGATCAAAAAATTCTCGCGGAAAGATCTTCAATAGGCGACAAAAACGATGTCGTCTTGGACTAGGGCCAACATAAAAAAATACTAACAGCCCAATATTCAGCCCACAATAAATAAATAAAATAGTTATAAAACTTACCCTCAACTTTTAACTATTTACAACTTTTTTATATAATAAAATTTATTTATGAAACATGTAACACATATCTACCAATTCATTCTGATCAAAAAATTCTCGCGGAAAGATCTTCGAATTGCGAACAAAACGAGCACAATATTGCAATGCTTCTGACATACGTACGATTTTATAAAAAATGTTGAATTTTGATATAAATAGAAAAAAAAAATACAATTTACAAAACGTACTCTCAACTTTTAATTATTTATGACTTTTTTATATAATAAATTTTGTTTATCAAATATATAACATATATCTACCGATTCATTCAGATCAAAAAATAAACGCGGAAAGATCTTCGAATTGTGAAAATAACGAGCCCAATATTGTAATGCTTCAGACATACGTACAATTTTATAAAAAATGTTTATGCGAACATAACGAGCCCAATATTGCAATGCTTCTAACATACGTATGATTTTATAAAAAATGTTGAAGTTTAACACCATATATATTTTTAAAAAAAATTCAAAACACACCCTAAATAAACGACAGGGGTTACAAACGTACAATTCTATGAATGTTTAAATTATATAAATAACCTATTCTTTTTTCCCATTTATGTCCGTATTTAAAAACAGATTTCACATTAAAACGATGTTGTCTTGGACTAGGGCCAACATAAAAAAAATACTAACAGCCCAATATTCATCCCACAATAAATAAATAAAATATTTATAAAATTTACCCTCAACTTTTAATTATTTACAACATTTTTATATAATAAAATTTATAGTAAATTGCAAAAATGGTCCTTTTAGTTTGGTCAAATTGCAGATTTGGTCCGTCAAATTGCGAAATTGCAAAAAACGTCCTCATTTTAAAGGTATGGTTTCACTGTTAGTCCTTGGTCGAATTTTGACCGATTAAAAAGACTAAAATACCCTTTGCAATTTGGCCAAACCACAAGGACCATTTTTTCAATTCTCTCTTTTCTATTATTATTATTATTATTATTATTATATTATATTATTATTATTTATTTATTATATTTAAAAAAATATATAGATATTTTTTATTTTTTTTCAAATTTTTTTATTTATTTTGGTTTCAGTTTACGAGCAATAATAAAAAAAATCTTTAATTTTTTTTATTATTGCTCGTAAACTGAAACCGAAATAAAAAAAAATTAAAATTTTTTTAAAGATTTTTTTTATTATTTTCGTAAACTGAAAACGAAATAAAAAAATTAATTTTTTTAAATTTTTTTTATTATTATTACTCGTAAACTGAAACCGAAATAAAAAAAAATTAAAATTTTTAAATTTTTATTTATTTATTATTGCTCATAAATTGAAACCGAAATAAGAAAAAAAAATTAATTTTTTTTTTATTTTCTTTTTAAAATTGCTTCGTATAAAAAAATTTTAATTTTTAATTTTTTTTTTATTATTGCTCGTAAACTGAAACCGAAATTAAAAAAAATTTAAAAAAATTTTAAAGATTTTTTTATTATTGCTCGTAAACTGAAACCGAAATAAAAAAAATTAAAAATTAATTTATTATTATTGCGCGAAAACTGAAACCGGAATAAAAAAACTTAAATTTTTTTATTTATTATTGCTCATAAACTGAAACCGAAATAAGAAAAAAAAATTAAGTTTTTTTTATTATTGATCGTAAACTGAAACCGAAATAAAAAAAATTAATTTTTTTTAAAGATTGTTTTTTATTATTGCTCGTAAACTGAAACCGAAATAAAAAAAAGTTAAAAAAAATTTAAAAAATAAAAATTTTAAATTTAAAAAAAATAAAATAAATAAATAATAATAATATAATATAATAATAATAATAATAGAAAGAGAGAATTGCAAAAATGGTCCTTGTGGTTTAGCCAAATTGCAGAGGGTATTTTAGTCTTTTTAATCGGTCAAAATTCGACCAAGGACCAAAAGTGGAACTAAACCTTCAAAATAAGGACGTTTTTTGCAATTTCACAATTCGACGGACCAAATCTGCAATTTGACCAAACTAAAAGAATCATTTTTGCAATTTACTCTAAAATTTAGTTATGAAACATGTAACACATATCTACCAATTCATTCAGATCAAAAAATTCTCGCGGAAAGATCTTCAATAGGCGACAAAAACGATGTCGTCTTGGACTAGAGCCAACATAAAAAAAATACTAACAGCCCAATATTCAGCCCACAATAAATAAATAAAAATAGTTATAAAACGTACCCTCAACTTTTAATTATTTATGACTTTTTTATATAATAAATTTTATTTATCAAATATATAACATATATCTACCGATTCATTCAGATCAAAAAATAAACGCGGAAAAATCTTCGAATTGCGAACAAAACGAGCCCAATATTGTAATGCTTCTGGCATACGTACAATTTTATAAAAAATGTTTATGCGAACATAACGAGCCCAATATTGCAATGCTTCTGACATACGTATGATTTTATAAAAAATGTTGAAGTTTAATACCATATATATATTTTTTTTAAAATCAAAACACACCCTAAATAAACGACAGGGGTTACAAACGTACAATTCTATGAATGTTTAAATTATATAAATAACATATTCTTTTTTGCCCATTTATGTCCGTATTTAAAAACAGATTTCACATTCATATTTATATTTATATATATACTAAAAGTCGTTCGCTCGCGAAAAAATCCAACTCACACCACCGTTTTGGTCTTTTAAGTCCCATTAATGTTTATGAACTTTAATAAGTAAATACGTTTAGTGTATGATTCCAGGTAACTGTCATACTATATAAATACGAATACCACATATTTTGTTAACCAAATAAGTAAAAAATACTATACTCGCCCCAACGACAAATACTCATTGAAATTCCGTGATAGTTAAAAAAATGCTTAGTGAAATAAAATGCATGCGTCGAATAAAAGTTAGCCCCGTCGCAACGCGCACGCACATTTCCACTGAATACTCATTCAAAATCAAATCATAAAAATTACGGGTCGCCGCAACGCACGGGCCATCTTCCGTGATAGTTAAAAAAATGCTCGGTGAAATAAAATACATGCGTTGAATAAAAGTTACCCCAGCCGCAACGCGCGCGCACATTCCCACTCAATACTCATTCGAAACCGAATTGCAAAAGATTCTGGCCTGCCGCAACGCGCGGGCTATCTTGCTTGTAATTAACATTTGTTAAGATGTAAGGGTCACATTTGTAAGCCGAATTAATTTAATCAATATATACCATTGGTCATGAGTTATGACCATAGACCTTGGAAGCATCCTTCTATCTACTATGCAAGCCATTTTGTAGTCTGGTTAATACACAAAAAAGTTACTAAAGTTTGGTTAAATGTTCACCTAAGTTACTAAAGTTTTTTTGGTTACAAATAGGTTACTCATGTTATGTTAACCGGTTACATAGGTTACCCCGTATGTTTTAACCTTTTGTTACAAGTTAACTGTCTACGTGGCATGGGAGGTGTCAATTTTTTTTAATAACAGTGATTAATAAAAAGGGAAAAGTCTCATTTCTCTCTTTCATAGATACCATCATCACCTTATATCACATCTCTCTCACTTTTTCATTTCAAACAATTGATAGAGCTCACCGATGTCACACCCCGCCAAGGCGGAACGAGGCGCAACGAGAAAGGGAATCATCACAACACATTGGCGTCTATATAGAGAAACTAAAACATGCATAAAATACAAGGTATAGACATGTAGTG